>JAZGTJ010001504.1:27143-54950 GCA_036877575.1 Botia almorhae | reverse complement strand
GCCTCGGGTCGACGAGCTCCTCGGGGAATGTGACGAGTCTCTCCGGGCTGATCAGCATCGCCCTGGCAACCGAGGCGCCGCACCTGCACCAGCTCATCACCGAAGCCTCGGGCACAGCTGGACCGCATCACCACATGGCCGTATAAGGCCGCCAGCTCTCGCCCTCGCGAGAGAGATGCTGGAAAACGTAGTGCCCACATCTAATGCATGTGTTTTTTCTCCCACGTCTAAGCAGAGAGCAGCGAGTAACCACACCTCGATAAACGAGCGCAACGGACACCCGCTCTCACGACACCGGGGCACGAGGGACACAGATCGGCACCGGCCTCACCAGCCTCACCGGCCACACCAGCCACACCGGCTGTCATGCACCGGCCTCGCCAGCCTCACCAGCCTCACCAGCCGCACCGGCTGCCACACACACGCACTTCACCACTGTTTGTGTAATTAAACGCCCTCCGGGGATCTTTTTTACAGCTTACCTTGTCGTGTGATTCTTCACCCGTGACAACTGGTGGAGAATGCGGGCAAAGTAAAGAGTCACCAACAACGGTAAGCGCCTCACTAAATCAACTTTTTGGCTGCCCTGCAGCCCGACCCCGCGTGCAAGCCACACGTCAGCTGCCCAAAATGTCGGCGGATGACGACGTGGAAGCGTACTTGCAGGTCTTTGAGACCACCGCGACTCATGAGGGCTGGCCGCACGAGGACTGGGCACCGCTGCTGGCACCCCCGCTCACCGCCGAGGCGCAACGGGTGTACTTCTCACTACCGCCCGGGGCCGCCGACGATTACACTGAGGTGCGGCGGGAGATCCTCGCCTGGCTGGGCCTCTCCACGATCTGTGCGGCCCAGCAGTTTCACGAGTGGGAGTATCGTGCCCGTGTGCCAGCCCGTGCCCAGGCCGTCGACCTGACCCGCATTGCGCAACACTGGCTGCTCGAGGGGGACCCCACCACCGCGCAGGTCGCCGAACGGGTGGTGATCGATCGCCTCCTCCGAGCCCTGCCGCGTTCCCACCGCCGAGCGGTCGGGATGAGGAATCCCACTACCGTGCTCGACCTCGTGGAGGCGATCGAGCTGGCGGATGCCGTCCAACACCGGGAGGCCGGGGAAAGGACACAGCCGTTCCCCCGGAGGGCAAACCAGGAGCGACGCACGCCGGAGGGTGGCCCAGGCGCAGTATCCAGGCCGACGGTTCCCTACCTGCAGGACGTGCCCATGCCCTCGGCGGGTATGCCAACGCCCCCACACGCTTGGTTGGCGGGCTGCATCGTACATCAGTGGGTGCCACCCGCCACCCCGGAGGCGGACGTTACCATGGATGGCCGGCCCATGCGGGCCCTGCTGGACTCGGGCAGCGCGGTCACCCTGATACAGTCCCGCCTTTGCACGTCACCACCGAACACCGGGAGGTTCCTCCCCATCACCTGCGTCCACGGAGACACGCAGCGGGTCCCCGCCCTGTTGGAGGACCTGCCGGTCCCGGTGATACTGGGACAGGATTGGCCGGGGTTCAACCGCCTGCTCGTGGCCACCACCCAGCCCGCCAGCCCTCGAGGGAACCGTCAACGCCCACGCGGACCACGACCCCAGCTGGCGCTGCTGGCTTCGGACAGCGGGAGAGGTGGTGAGTCTCCCTCTCATAACCTTAACCCTTTCTTTGATGTTTACCAACAGGCCACGGAGGGAGGCTCCTTTGCCAAGGAACAGAAGGAGGACGACCGCCTCAAGCACTGCTGGACCCAGGTGCGGGCCGTTGACGGGAAGGGCGTCCTCCCCCGGCCCCATCCTCTCCCGCACTTTATCGTCCGAAAGGGCCTGTTATACTGCGTCGCCCAGTGGAGGGGGGAGGAAAAGGAGCTACTCGTCGCGCCGCGGACCAAGACGGAGATCATCTTGGAGCTGGCCCACTCACACCCTATGGCAGGTCACCTAGGGGCGGCCAACACCGTGCAGCGGATTCACGACCGCTTCCACTGGCCAGGCCTGGAGGCCGACGCGAAGGGCTTCTGCCAGGCCTGCCGACCTGCCAGATCAGGGCGCCCCGAATGCCTCCGCCCAGTCCGCTCATCCCCCTTCCCATCATCGAGGTACCCTTTGAGTGTATCGGGATGGACCTCATAGGGCCGTTGCCAAAGTCTGCCCGAGGACATGAACACATCCTCATCATGGTCGACATGGTGAAGCAGTTGAGGACCACCGTGTACCACCCCCAGACCCATGGCCTGGTGGAGCCTTTTAACCAGATGCTCAAACAGATGCTCCGCCGGGTCGCTGCGGAGGACAAGAGGAATTGGGATCTCATGGTGCCCTACGTCCTCTTCGGCATCAGGAAGGTACCCCAGGCCTCGACCGGCTTCACCCCCTTTGAGCTCCTGTTCGGCCGCCAGCCCCGGGGACTCCTGGACGTCGCACGGGATGCTTGGGAGCAGCAGCCTGCCCCCCTGCGGACGGTGGTGGAGCACGTCAGGCTCATGAGGGAGCGGATCGACCGGGTCATGCCAGTAGTCCGGGAGCACCTGTCCAAGGCACAGCAGGACCAACAGCGCCACTACAACCGGCCGGCCCAACCACGGGAATTTCAGCCGGAGGACCGCGTCATGGTCCTCGTCCCCACCTCCGCCTGCAAGTTCCTCGCATCGTGGCAGGGGCCATACACCGTGGTGGAGAAGGTCGGGCCGGTCACCTACCGCCTGCGGCAACCAGGTCGGCGACGGCCCGTTCCAGAGAATGATGGACATCCTGCTGCGGCCCCACCAGAGTTACGCGGCCGCATATCTGGACGACGTGGTGGTCCATTCCGAGGCATGGGAGGACTATCTGGACCGTCTGCGGAGGGTGCTCTCGGAGCTCCGGCGGGCCGAGCTAACCGCCAACCCCCGGAAATGTCACCTGGCGTTATCAGAGGCGAAGTACCTGGGCTACCAAGTCGGCCGGGGCTTCATCCGGCCCCAGGATGACAAGGTGAACGCCATAAACCAGGTCCCCCAGCCGACGACCAAGACCCAGGTACGCGCCTTCCTGGGGTTGGCCGGATACTACCGGTGCTTCATCCCCGACTTCTCCTCGTTAGCCACCCCCCTGACAGACCTGACCAGGAAGGGGCAGCCCGAGAGGGTGGTCTGGAGCCCCACACTGGAGGAGGCCTTTGGCCGGATCAAGGCCGCCCTTACCTCCTCCCCTGTTCTGCGCGCCCCGGACTTCAGCTGCCCCTTCCTGCTGCAAACGGATGCCTTCGACACCGGACTGGGGGCGGTCCTGTCCCAGGTCCAGGACGGTGAGGAGCATCCCATCACCTATATAAGCAGGAAGCTGTCCTCAGCCGAGGTGAAGTATGCGGCCATCGAAAAGGAAGCCCTGGCTATCAAGTGGGCAGTCCTGGAGTTGCGATACTACCTCTTGGGCCGCCGGTTCACTCTGGTGACCGACCACGCCCCCCTGCAGTGGATGTCCAGGGCCAAAGATACCAACGCCAGAGTGACCCACTGGTTCCTCGCACTTCAGGACTTCCACTTTGAGGTATGACACCGGGCAGGGGCGGCCAATGCCAACGCCGACGGCCTGTCCCGGATTTGGACGGCCTATGCGGGTCTGTCAGGGGTCCGTCCCCACCCTTCCCTTATCCCACCCTTGCTCTCCCCTGCCATCCCGGGACCCAGGCCGACGCTTAGGGGGGGGGAATGTGACGAGTCTCTCCGGGCTGATCAGCGTCGCCCTGGCAAACCGAGGCGCCGCACCTGCACCAGCTCATCACCGACGCCTCGGCACAGCTGGACCGCATTACCACGCGGCCGTATAAGGCCGCCAGCTCTCGCGAGAGAGATGCTGGAAAACGTAGTGCCCACATCTAATGCTTATGTTTTTTCTCCCACGTCTAAGCAGAGAGCAGCGAGTGACCGCACCTCGATAAACGAGCGCAACGGACACCCGCTCTCACGACACCGAGGCACGAGGGACACAGATCGGCACCAGCCACACCGGCTGTCACGCACCGGCCTCGCCAGCCTCACCAGCCGCACCGGCTGCCACACACACGCACTTCACCACTGTTTGTATAATTAAACACGCCCTCCGGGGATCTTTTTCACAGCTTACCTTGTCATGTGATTCTTCACCCGTGACAATATATATATATACAGGTAGCCTACTACTGAGGGGAGACAGACCTGCAATTTGGGTCAAAACTCTAGGTCTGTACTAAGCTTGCGCTTACGGGAACCCTCCACTATTGCTAATACTATATGTACCGACCTATACCCTAATTCTGACCAAACAGTGGTGTACCACTTAAAGCAACATTAGATTCCTGAATTGAGAGCAAACATATACTAATTCTACTATTATCCAGTTATTACCTTTGAACTACCCCTGACCTTCTACATAATGTGACCTACTACATAAAAACTACTACTATATAATCACGCAGCTGACTACTGAGATGAAATCAACCTATTATATTGCCCTATATATTAATATATATGTTAGTATATTGTCACGGGTGAAGAATCACACGACGGCGAGAAAATACCCCGGAGGGTGGATTTATTGACAAAAAGGGGGCTTGTAGTGCGTGAGGAAAGCAGCCGGGCTGGCTGCTGGTGCAGGTGCTGGTGCGGCTGGTGTGGCTCATGCTCGGGGTTGCGTCCCTCCTGGCGGTGCGAGTGTGCGGTGGCGCATGCTCTCTTAAGTGGCTTACGGTCACTCGCTGCTCTCAGCGTTCGCGGGGGACACGCAACATATCTCCGGCTGGCGTCACTCCCAGGCTTCGCTTTAATTCCAAAAGCAGTCTTCCTCACCTTCCTTCTCACAATCGTCGCCTCAATCCGAATTTCCCTCTCCCTCCTAGCGGAAGGCGGCGGCTTCTTAAACCGGTAGGGTGACGTGGCGCAGCTGTGCCGGTGATGAGCTCGGGCAGGTGCGGCGCGTCCGTTTCCAGGGCGACGCTGATAGCCCCGGTGAGACTCGTCACAATATTTACCTATATATAAACTTGGAGCTGTGTGGATTCACAGAATTCAGTATTGAAGTCTGGGCGAATCACTTTTGCTAAGGACGGATGGCTCTTTTTAATTCTGATGGGAGCTGGGCAGCTGTAGCATGTGGGTCAAGTCCCGCTTCTGCTGAGACGGAGCAGAAGCTTCACTTGTGCGGCTCGCAGCTAGATTTGGCAAAAGAGCAGCGAGAGACAGGCCCTGCTCGCCAGTATGGCACCTCGAGCTCTCTCGCAGCGATCTAAGGGGACTGGGCAGCATAAACAGGACTCGCAGCCTGTGAAGAAGAAGAATACCGTCCCAAAGTGTGTGGATGCAGCCCTGGCTCCGTTAAGACTCCAGGGCATCTGCGCACTGAACTTCATAGATGATTGGCTTGGTCATAGCCAGTTCCTAAGAGTTACCTTCACAGCATCGAGATGTCATGTTAGCCCATATGAGGTGCTTAGGGCTGAGACTCAACCCCAAGAAAAGTATGCTTTTGCAATTGTCTCCTGCATGTTTAGAGTCCATCGTTGCTGCTGTGGGCAGTCTTTGCATAGGCCATCTGATAGCCGTCTAGATTCTGAGGCTGTTATGAATCATGGCGGCAACAGCCAATGTGATTCCGTTGGGTCCCCATTTATCCTGTTCATCTTCTAAATGAATAAAGGAAAATCTCAAAATCCACCTGCTAAAAATCCTTCTTTGGGAAGAGACCAGGTTGCTCTCCATCAGAGCGATGTATAGCATAGGGCATGCAGATATCCTGTCGAGGTGGGAGCTGAGGCCCGGGAAATTAAGGCTCCATTTGACAGCGGTATGGCCAAGTACATTTGACAGCGGTATGGCCGAGCGGAGGAGGATTCTAGCTTCTATTGAATGTGACAAGATTTGCGAGTACATTACACATTTTCATTGAATGCAAAATCTCATTACAAAATTTTATTGAATGCAAAAATTGTTTATTAATCTCTAACAGGATTAGGGCAGTTATATAGCAGTCAATATGATGGGTCCCTTTTATCTGTACTTTTATATAGTTCAATTAGTTTCATATGGCCTCATATATACATAGTGTATTAACAACGGAAATATCAATGGTGGCCTGCATGTAGTAGGTCAGGGATAGTTCAAAGGTAAGAATAGTTGGATAATAGCAGAATACTCTGTTTGCTCAATTCAGAAGGTGACTATTGATTAATGTGGTAGACCACTGTTTTGTCAGAATTAGGGTACAGGTACATATAGTAGGATAGTAGTGCAGTTGGTGGGTGTACTCAGATCAAGCTTAGTATATGGGTCAATATTTTAGGTCTGTTCAGGAGTAGGCTTAGGAGCATGCTCCTTGTATATTATAGTACTTTCATATTAGAACGCTTTCTCAGACCACAAAATTCATTGGTATGTGTGTTTGGGTAATTAAAGATGGCTACATGTCTGCTGTCAGTTCAGGAACTCTAAAGATTTGTAATAGACTGCTGTTTGGTGAGGATTAGGCAAGAGATACATGTAGTATCTCTTTAACAAAAGTAAAGTGTATAGTTGCACCCAGCAAGGATTGCATGTAGTGCAAGAGTAGTGTAAGTAGATTTAGTACATATAAGAGTAGTATATAGTATACGTATGTATAATTGGTTAACAGTAAAATTGTGTGTATATGTATTTGCTCTCTGTTCAGGGGTTGACTATTGGTTTATGTCATGACTGTGTACTATCTGGTCAGGATTAGGCAAGATGTATTAGTAATTTAACAGTAGAGGAGTCAGTGGATGCACTCAGCTCAGGCTTACTATATGGGTCAATATTGTGTTACGCTCTGATCAGGATGTCTACATGTATAAACATTGTATATAATTTGTATATATGTTTATGTGGTATATAATGCTATTGAATATTATTATATTGATATTGTTAGATAATGCTATTGAATTAATTTAATAAATAGGTATATATATATATATATATATATATATATTACTTGTAGAATAGTATTTGTTTGCTCTCAGTTCAGGAATTACCACTTGGTTTTTGTGGTATACCTTTTTATATAACAACATATATAACAGTGCTTCCACTTGCTTTAAATTTTACGTGTATGGCCCTTTAATTATAATCGACCCGCATTCTCTGTTCATTGGCTGGTGCCATGTTGAAAACTGGTTCCAGCTGAGTCATTAATATTCGCTACAGTCAAGAGAGTAGTTTGTGGTAGGTGAGTGCTCTTAAGAAATGCTCTTAAGAGTTTTTTTGTTGGTCTTTTATATTCTGACAATGTAGTTTTCTTATTGTTGTCAAATGATTAATTTGCACCCGCCATTGCAGGATGCTGTGTAAATGCTGTCTAACTGATCACTTTATGTGAATGTTTTAACAGCATAAAATGATTAACCCGAGGCGTGAAATTGTGTTGTTTGTCGCAATTATTACATACAGAGCAGATAGGAGCCGTTACAATGGTGCCGTGACCATGACTCTGGTAGCAGAGTCATAGGTTTACAGAGGTACTCATATCGTGGGTGATGAGAGCTTTTCGCATGAGGAGCTGTTTGGTGCAGTACCGCTTGTAACCAAAAAGGAAACATTATTTTTTTATTGAAAAGTTTTATTGTAGTGACGAAAATAAAGTCTGTACAGGATGAAGAGGATAATTTAAGTTCCCCGCCACAGTTGTGAAAGGTAAATTGAAACAACCAAGTTTGAAAGAAGGCAGCGAGTTGATGGTATTATTAGTGGGTACAGAAGGAATGTATGGGACACTCTACTGGGAAGAACATTGCTTCCTGTTTAGAGTCTAAAGTGTGTGGGTCTTGTAAGTGCTGACTCCTCTGTTTTAAACAGAGTTCTAAAAGCCGAAATCAAAGAACCTGTACATCGCAATCTGATAATGCCAGTCAACTTTCTTCCACTTCTGATGATGACTTGGAAGGTGATACAACCGAAAATCAGTGACTCAGAGAGTGTTACAAATGACGCAGATACGAATGATGTGGGAGGAGCTACAGTATTCTTGAGCCTATGCAGGCTGTGGATACCTCTTAGTCTAAGGAATTGGAGCATGATATGATTAACAGCTTTGGGACCTGAGGGTCATAATGATGGTGAGGGTATGGACAGGAGTGTACCTGAATCGGCTGCAGTGGTGGTCGTCTTGTTGGAGCCAATTCAGTGTCTAATATTAATGTTCGCAACTTCCCTGCTGAAAGTTCACTAAGTCATGTTTGATCCAGAGCTGGTAGACTGTTTAATACGGTGGCTAAATATGAAACGTGCTGCAAATTTAGAACCGTGCTGCAAATACAGAAAAGTGCTGGAAATCGTCACAACACAATGTAAAAGTTTCAATAGGAACCCTAACAAGTGACAAGTGACCTGACTGGGACCTGCTCATTGTTCAGTGGTTGCACCAAAGCTGGGGAACATTGAACATGGCTTGTTGAGGATGGGAAGAAAGAAAAAAGAAGGGAAAGAATGGGAAAAGGAAAAAAAGAGAGAAGAAAAGAGAAAATTAAAAATTAAAAGTCTCCAGTCATTTCTAGACTTTTTTGGTGGGTCAATAGCAATTTTGCACCTTGACCCACCTCAACTAAATAAAATTTTATTCTATACTACTATTGTTACTGTTTTAATTACTGTATTTTACACATTGATATCTATTGAACTGTATCACGGCCATTTTTTATTATATTTTTTTTTCATTTTTGTGGATTACCCTTAATTAAATAGTTAAATAGAATAATTAAATAATTAAATATATGTATAATATATATAATATATATATAAATAAATTTAAATATATCATTTATAAAACTATTAACATGAGTAATATTGTCAGGGATCAGAAAAACACAGAGGATCCAGGGACCGGGGACTTGCTGAAGACCACCCCCAAATCGCGGTATTCCGCCAGGACCCCGGAGAGATCTGCTGCCTCAACCTGGGAACAAGAGGGAACAGAGACAGAAACAGAGGAAGAGGCAGCACCGAGACATGACATGACATAAGACAAGATGACCTCCAAGCTAAAATGGACCGTCTCGACCAATCAATGTGAGGATTATGCTGAGCAAGCCAAGGCATGCCCAGAACAATAGGGGCCTCGTGAGAGGGGGTGATAAAAAAAGCAATTTCCTCACAATGATTGCCCGAGACGGTTAGACTCACAGACGGTGTAGTATGGGTGATAGTAACCATGGGTCGATTGGCCAGGGACACAACGGGAAGTGATTTGGTGAGAGGAATGAAGGGAATACCCAGACGAGTGGCGAAACTGTAGTCCATGAAGTTTCCCTTTGCCCCAGAGTCCACCAAAGCCGTAGTAGGAGTAGTCGTTCCCTGAAAACAAACAGCACTTTTCAACAAACATAAAGACGAAGACGGAGAGGCCGACACCGCCAGGCCCACTAATGCTCTCCGCATCACCGGTGGACCCTGCCTTTTACTGGGCAGGTCTTGACGATGTGTCCGGCTCCTCCGCCGTAGAGGCATAGCCCAAGCTCAGCTCTCCGGCGTCGTTCCTTGGAGGATAGCTTCATTCGCCCGAGCTGCATGGGTTCTAAGGTGTCTGGGGTGCTCTCTACTGTCGGAGAGCGAGTGTAAGGCAGGGCCTCTGCCTCAGGGGTGCCCAAGAGGAATTTGGAGCGCAGGGCCTGGTCGTTTCAGCCGCAGGACGCCACCAGGGTCTCGAACTCAACCAGGTAATCCGTCACTGAACGGCCGCCCTGCGCCAACCGAACCAGCCGGGAGGCAGCCTCGTCCCCCCAGACCGACCGATCAAACAGTTCGGTTATCGCCTGCTGAAACTCCTGGAGACTGTCGCAGCAGGGCGCTCCTGCTTGCCAGGCCGCTGTTCCCCACTCCCATGCCTTTTTCAGTGAGTAGGGTAAGGATGTAAGCAATCTTGGTCCGATCGTCTGGAAATAAGCCTGCCTGGAGTCTGAAAATCACCGAACACTGAGACAGGAAGGCCCGGCAAGAGTTCGGATCCCCATTGTAGAGAGGCGGGTTGTTGGTCCGGACACAGTTGCCGAACCCTGCCGACGGGTTAGTGGGGGAGGCGATCGACCGGTCTGCTTCGGCTCCCCATCTGAACTCCTCCACAGACAGCCGAAGACTGGTCATTCCTTCCGCGAGACGTTTCATCTCGGTAGAGAATGATGACATCTGTAAAGAGTGTTGACCCAACAGCACCCCCTGCTGAGCAAGAGCGGTCCGCATGGCTTCGATGCTTGCTGGATCCATGTTGGTCAGATCGTACTGTCAGGGATCCGAAAAAAACAGAGGATCCAGATGCGAGTAATAACAATAATATTTATTGAGAGTCAATGAAACAGAAGAACACTGGAGAATCTTGCTCGCCGAGTCTAGATGATTACCGCTCACAGATACCACCAACCACTCCCAAATAGCAACTCCAGCAGAGAGAGAAGATGAGCGCCCACTCGTGGATAGAACTGGTTCTGCCCAGCAGAGGAGTAGTGAGAACTTGTAACCGGATGCTCAGTAGATGAAGATGATATGACTTTACAGTCTTTGAACTGAGCTGGAGATCGCTGGAAGGAGAGATGGAGCTGGAGACGGGAGACGGGAAGCCGGAAGAGTGCGGGCGAGCGGACAGGTTCGGCCACGAGCGGAGACCACCAGGCCAGAGGGAGACGAGAGAGCACGGCAGACCAAGCAGCAGCGGACTCCAGGACGGAGGACAAAAGGTGAGTAATCCGGGGTAAACTGGGAAACACAAAAAGAACACAAGACAACAGGCAGCTGGAGCTTAAGCACGAGACAGGACAATACAAAACATAAAACCAAACTAATCGTCAGCTCAGACGAAACTCGGGATGTACACAGATTGCTGAAGACACTAACTAAATCTAAAGAAAATAAACATAAAACGACAAAGAAAAGAAACTGAATATAATCAGGGCATACAAACGCTAAGCTAAGCTAATGCTAAGCTATCAATAGACGGAGACTGGTCAGGAAACGGCAGTAAGCACGACGATCTGACGAAGACTGCACACAGCGGGGAAAACTATAAAGGGGAACAAATCAACCGGAAACAGGTGAGTGTGATTAAGATAATAGAACACAGCTGAGGGTGATAACAAGAGGGAGGGGTGACGCGGACACCGGAGCACAAGGCGAGCTGTCAAAACACTATGTGCTCCGACAAAAAACAATACAAACAAAAAAAATTTTTAACATACATTATTTTAACAATTTAAATTCACCCCAAAATAAATTTTTTACTCAATATCATGTCATTTCTAACCTATATGACTTTTCTTCTGTGGAACAAAATAAAAAATGTTTCGGTGTTTTTTCCATTAAATGGAAGTCAATAGGTGCATTGTTGTGTGGTTTTATGCAAATAGTAATGACTAAACAAACAGGTGTATATTGATAATTTTAAATGACCTAAATCACCCTGTATTGTGTATCTGTAAGAATGTTTGTTTATCTGTTTCACGGCAACTTATCCATTTAAACTTACATCAGTTTATGCTTAAATTTCCAGACTGATTAGATCAGACACATTGTTAAAAAGTGTCAGAAACTTTTTTTAACACTAGAATAAACATAAGATTTTGCTGTCTACAGAGTTTCCCAAACTTCCCAAATGTGAAATTCAGCGAAGATACAGGTAATAATCTTACTGTTAGTTAAATAACAACTATGCCAATTGTATATTTAAAGGCTAGAGTAATATTTTAGTTCTAAAACCTTCTGTATGTTTCTATAATACTAATTGTCATCGTGTTTTGCCAGGATCCTGACACAGTCTGTCAGACTGTGTCAGGATCCTGTCAGACTGTGTCAGAGCGTGGGGCTGGATTCTGACTCATCCTGTCTGGTCTTGGTTTCGGTTTCGAGAGTCTGAGTCTAGACCTGTGCTCTGGGTGTGCGTTCTATGTGGAGGCACATGGCTTCAGCTTCGTTTACATCTGCCATGTGCTCTCCGGTCTCGCGTCATTATCCCACTCCCTTGTTTCCTCGTTCAGTTTGTTTTCACACACCTAGGTTATTTAACTCCATCTATTTTATGCCCTTGTGTCTGCTGTCCCGTGCTGGTTTGTTTCTTCATGTTTCTCCCGTGCTTCTTCTATGGTCCTTCCGTGCGTTATCCGTGGTCTTGCTCCTAGTTGCCTTGTTTATGCTCCTTGTTGGTTTGTTCTTGTTCCTCATTTTGTGCTTTATGTTTAATTTTTTATTTGTTTATTTCGTTTACCTTCTAGAAGTACACCCTAGCTGTTGGCCAGCCTGAAGTAGGGCTTCCAGAAGACCTGGTCAAGAGGTGGTCGGCCGACCACACCCACATGGACTCCAAGTTCTCCAGGCCCTACCTTGTCTCTCTTTTTACAGATGGGTCCCTCATTGTCTTGTTTACCGGTGTCATTTAATAATCCTGTTTATTTGCTTTCAGTTCTTTTACCAGTTTTGTTAAATGTTATGCCTGTCTTGTTAAATATTGTGCCTGTCCTGTTGAATGTTCTGCCTGTCCTGTTGAATGTCTTGTTCCTGCCTGGTCTTTTGTCTGCACGCCTTTGTAATTTTAAGTTTGCCTGTTGTGTCTCATCTGCCTGTCCCGCCTGATCTGCCCGTTCTGCCTGGTCTTGTCTTGTTGGTCTGTCTGGTGCACACTCTGTGTGCATCCCTTAAGGGGGGACTGTGTCTGGGTCCTGGCTTCTTGTCAAGTCTGGGGATCGTATATATATATTTTTTTGTATTGAATTTCCGTTTGCCTTTGTTCCCCGTTCGCCCCTAGTTGGCGTTTGTTTTTCTGTTTATTTATAATAGTGTTTTTTGTGAATCGCTGTCTGCGATTGGATTCTTCTTTATGCATTTCTTGGCAACAATAACTCCCTTTACGTCAAAACATAGAGGGAAATTTGATTAGTCATTACATGGCCCCGTTGAATAAAATGGAATAGCTGTTTTACCATGGTTACAACATTTTACAAGCAATCTTATTCATCATATATTTGGCCAAACCTGACTGAAATATCAGGGAGGTGGTGTAACCCTACTGTAATTGTTTTGTTGATCGTTAGACCATGTATTTGTTTGATCTGGATTGCATCCTAAAACTGGGATGCTGGACATGTTCACTACTGATGCAGTAATCTCACCAAGATGTTTTATACACAAGAGTAAGATTGTTGAAGAAGCATGATGTGCATCGGTCCATCAGGAATGATATCATTCCAAATTAAATGAAAGGTGTCCATGTAATAGTTAGTTTTTGTTCAAAGCGAAGTGATTGTATTTTAATTTACTATAGGTTGAAGAAGTCTATAAAATGTTTTGGATTGGCAGCAAGATATGTACCCCTAATAAGAAGCCCTTATTCCAAATGTGAGTATCTTCAAACAATAAGGAGCAAACGCAATAAAAACAAAAAAATATGTGTGCCATTACAAGGAGCAATACCCATGTGTTTGACAGAAGCCACCGCATTTTATGCTTATTGCATTATGTAAAAAGAGAGAGAGAGATGGTAAAAAAATAATCAAAAATGCATCTGGAATAATGCACTTTTCAGAGTCTATCCATCATTGTTTCACCACGCTCAGTCCTTTACAAAAAGAAAGAAAAAAAGGAGAAGGGGGAGTGCCTTGACTCTTCTGTCTTCTGTCTGAGATGGTCCCCTCGTTCTCAAGCAGCTAGCGTAATTGAATTGAAATATGGCTATCTCAGGAATGGCCTACGTAAATTCTATTGCATGCCATAAGCGTGACCTGTCTAAAGCAAATGGAGCAGTAATTGATTTAGCTCGTCCTCCATATCTGTCCAATGGAAAGTTCAATGATACTGTATGTATTAAGATAAAAGATAGAACTAAAAATTTTACTCCTCGAGTGATGCTTGGGTAAGCAGTTTTCACGCGTTCTATGGAGTATGCAAAAAATTCAGCAGAAAAATGTAGCCCTAATCAATACAACCTCATACAATACAACCCTAATCGTTAAATGTATTAGAAATAGTAGACCAAAGATGTCACTCATTAAAAATGGTATAATGATCTACTGTGTAAATAGCTTTGAACGTTTATGCCAAATAGTGGTTAATAATTAATCCTTTATCTGTTGACCTTACAATACAATCAGTTCACATTCCCACAATTTTATACATTTTAACTAGACTAGTTTTGTTTTAAAATTCAAAAGAAAAAACGTTTAAAAGAGTCAACATTAAAAAAGAACTGTTAGTCTATTTATCTTACAGAAACTAGGTAAGCCAACAGTGTCTTTGTAAACAAATGAAAAGTGTCCTTTATTTTCTGAAAGAAAGACTATAAGTATACTTTATTTTACTATGTGGAAGTTGACAACCCTAGTCAGTATGCAGATATGTAGTTGGAACACATTCTTGACATCCACTTTTTTCTATAATCCACCAGTCCTGTGGTCTCATGGGACAGCAAAATGTCCATTGAATTCATCATGCATGAATTCTTTAGCTAATGAGTTAATAATGATATGAGAAATCTTGTTTTTCGTACTGTTTTTGGCATACTACATAATAGGGAATGGCAATGTTTAGGGTAAAATTAGTACAATTTATGACATACGGCATGAAGTATTTTTGGCTAAACAATTTCAGGCATCATTCATATTAACAGCACAAACTGTATAACAAGTGTACAGTGTACAACATAGTGTTTAATACTTAAGATTAGGGATTTTGATTAAGTCCCTATAACCCCAAGTATGAGCAGTATAGTGATGCTTGACTTTGTAGTACATAATACATGTAGTACAATACGTCAAGATTTGTATGTATGATGTACTTTACTCATAATGTGTATATTTTATGACATAATGTAAATAGTGTTATAATAGTAATATTGTTAATATATTATTACTGAAAACAAAACAACAAAATGTTTGTATGGTTGATTTGACAGATCTGGAACTGTTGATATTACATTGGAGCCAGCAGATGGCAGCACCCATCTGTCAAGAACACTTGTAATAAGACAGCCTTCATACAAACCAAATAAAGAAATGCATTATTTTAGAAATGCATGATGTATGTGCATTAACCTTTTCTTGCAGTTTATGATCTTATAACCCTGAGAGGAACACTGTCAGATTATTACAATAGCAACATTTTATATAGATAAAAATACATTCTTACAGATACACAATACAGTGTGATTTAGGAAAATTACCAATGAACGCCGGTTTTGCCATTCCTATATATATTAAATTAATTCCTCTACACACACACACACACACACACACACACACACACACACACAAACACACCTAACCCATACAGAAAACTGTCTGCTGTTTTAGATTTTCAAAAAAAATAATTCTGTATGATTTCAATTAAAATCTTTTCAGTTCAATTCAATTTTATTATATAGTGCATTTTACAATGTTGCATTGCTTCAAAGCAACTTTACATTTAATGAAAAATAATTACCTGGTCTATGAGAGGGTAATGTATTCTAGACTGCCTACTAAAACTAAAAAAGTATACACTTCTGAGATTATGCAACATTTAGGTATCATATTAAGCCATTCCAGTTTACATGGAGATGGCGCTTAGAAAAAGATTTTTATAGGAATTTTATAGGATTTGCAATAATATCATAACTATCTATAATATCATAACTAATATCAGAACGAATGGAACAGTAGAGTCTTTAGGACTCTTGTTAGATCAATATGCTAAAAGCAACATTAACAATTTACGAAACTCTAAGCCAAGTTTAATGTCAGCAGTCTCCCAGTAAGCAAACCAACGAGGAGACAGTGGCAAGGAACCAAAATCCAATGGTGTATAAATAGAGATAAAACCTTGGGAGAAACCAGTCTCAACCAGGGAGGGACAGTTCTGTTCTGCAATTTTTAACAATTTTTCTTGGATGGAGAGCTGATATGATTTTAAATATAATTTTAAATTTGAGATAGCGACAGAAGCATAATGTTATACTAGCTGACCCAGGACTAGTGTCAGCTTAAACTGGAGCTGCGTTGGTCTGTCTCAGGGGTCATCCCTATCTATCTATTCTGGATAAAGTCTGATTTATAAGCTTGTTTCCTCAGGAGACCTAAGAAAAGTCTCCACAATGTAAAAATTTACTGTATTACTGTACAATGCAATGTTGTCGCATGCTGAAGCATTGTTGCTTGGCATAGTCCAAGTGTTTCCTGTCTAACCAGCAGCAGACAAAGAGCTCATGGTAAATAAATGCACAAAACAATATGTAAAATAAAAATCAGCACAATAATACACCGTACTCCTCAATCCCCCTACACACACAACAACAACAAATTTGCACAAAACAACAGGCCAAACCCTACTGTATTAGTACTCATTAAGGCTCCGGGGTAGACAATGAGAACGCCTTGTCTTCCTAATCAGGACCCCCATATGACAAGCGGCACACCTCTGGTTTCAGCATAATTACAAACAGGCGATAATCAGGTCAGCCCGGTGGGGCCAAGTGAGCCGGCGGAGGTGTTAATAAACATTCCTCCCCACTTATTTGTTCTGTTTCCTGAGGAAAGAAAGAGAGACGAAAAGAGAGAAGCCAGCCCGCCTGGGCATGGTGGTTCTGTATAGAAACCCTGGGGCATGACACCCCCCAAAGGGTTACTCTGTAAGCAAGAAAAAGAGAGCAAGAGAGAGAGAAAGAGAAGGTGATGTTCGCAAGTCTGTTTCCCTTGGGGTTTAGGGAGGGGAAAAGATCTTAACAGTTTTAAATAAATTCCAGTGCTTACATTTTACAGATTAGCATATGCATTGCTTGCAGTCACAAAGCTGTGATTTTACATTTGACATTTTGAAAATAAAATATTTATCAGCATAATGTTCTTTTGTGGGAAAAAGAACTCAAAGATAGACATAACCCAGGGTGCAGCCTATAAGCAGAGTCTCTTGTTCTAAGAAAGCAGACTGGTAAAGAAACAAATCATGAAAGAGCTGGATTCTAATTAGTTGTGTTTCTTACTGACAGCTGTTACTTTTCAAAGCTGCAAGTTGAGGCTACACTCTTTTTGGTAAAACATTAAGACAAAAAGTTAGTCAAGTTTGAATGCAGCGTTCAGGTAAAGCGTATCAAAGTGGAAATGAGTCATGTGAACTTAGTAAAACATGTTTACTGGAACATTTTAGGAAAAAGTTTCCAAAGAAAGTGCTTTGGTGATGTCCCATATGTCTTGCTTTCTCAATAACTTACACCTCAGTTATATTTATAGTATTATACAGTTATATTTATATATTTTCAGTGGCATGTATTTAAAACTTTTTAATTATGTGACTTTACTCTGAAAACCTGATTTAAGGTTTTTATTAACATTCAATTAAGCTGTTGGTATCTTACCAAATTTCTGCTCCTATTCCTGTTACTTATAAGCATTTCCAGGCTTTGGTGTGTGGCAGATTTCCTGTCACCCCTCACCTGTCATGTTTATATATACATGTATACACGTCTGTTAAATATAAGTCTGTTTCCCTTTGTACAAGGTTAATTCTGTTCTCAGACAGCCCTACAGGAATTATGGGAATGATAAGATGCCAGCTCAGTCCCTTCATCTTTTGTCGCATGCACTCTTGTTGGAGGCGTCCGATAGCAAGGTCTGGTTGTAGTCAGGCAGTGCCGTCTCTCCTAAAAATTACCTTATAAGCAGTAGTTAGGAGTTTATTGATGCAAAATTTGTAGCTAATAGTTAGTTAAAAGTGAGTAAAAAAAGTGTGACAGAGGCTTCTTCTTTCTGTACATACTTTGCACGTACCAAGTCAACCAAATTGTGGAGCAGACTTACTTTTATAAGGAGTCATGCCAGGGGCTAGACACCCTAGAAGCTGTCTGAGGAAGCTAAACTGGATCTATTTACCGTTAAGGTAACTGACTTTAAAAAGGGATTACCTTGTTTATTAATATATCCATAGTTCCATGAAAGGAGGAAATGAGACACGGCAGACATTTTCCACACTACTATTTTTTGCTGTCTAGACGCAGAGATGAAGAAATTATACTCTACCTGTCAAATGTTTAGGACCATCTGACTGTAATGTTTTTCATGATATTAAAAACCTTTTGAAGGAATGTACCTAAATGTTTGAAATTAGTTGTAGACAAAAATATAATTGTGGCAACATTAATTTTGTTACATAACTAAATCATTTATAAAAAAATACTTGGACTTATAATGAAGATAAACCACCGCAGAATTATACCTCGAGAGCCAGGCTGACAAAATTCAAACAGTACATTTTTATTTTTTCTAGTCAAAGGCTAGGTACTTTAAAGATGTTTTACATAAATTCTGTTTTACAGAATTTTACATTGGCTTTAATACAAAGTCATATATCAATAAATTGATGTGATTAATTACAGGTGTGAGATCACCATTCCTGGGCGAGGTTCTCATAGTGTCAGCTACCGGTTCAGCATCTTATTTTCTCTTTTCAGGGAACTGTAATTTTTCCCTATGCAAATAAATAAATAAATAAATAAAATGGCAAAAGAATGTTGGGGTTAAGGAATGTGTGTGGGATTAAAAGGTGTGTTGGGGTTAAGAGTCACTTTACTAAATAGTGTTCCCGTGGCCCAGTTGGTAGAGCATTGCATTAGCAATGCAAAAGGTTGTGGGTTTGATTTCCAGGGAACACATGTACTGATAAAATGTATAACTTGAATGTACTATAAGTCATTTTGGATAAAAGCATCTGCCAAATACATAAAATGTAAATGAATGGTGTGCTGTTTATAATACTTAGTGATTGTGACATTCTGACTAGCTCTAATGTTATACTCCTAAAAGACAGACTAACTGAAAGGAAAAAACAAAAAGAAAATACCAAACAAGAAATTGGTTTAGAAATGGTTATGATTCAATTTAGGAGCTGTAGAACTATTCAAATTCTGCAATATAACAAATATTGACAATATTGACAAATACAAATGAAAGTGAGAGAAGTTTGCAACAGAGGAAATAAGCGAGGAGGCAATACAGATTTTTAATCACCTTACACTAAATAAGTTACAATGTACAGTAGAATAATCCATGTAAAACTACCTTTAGATGGAATTTTGCTTAACTGTAAGAAAGAAAATGTTAAATTTTATTGGGACTGTAAATGTTCATTGTGAATATACACCATTTTTCCTTTTTTTATTTAATCAATTTTTTTTATTTAACACAAATACACATTTTCTACTCTGACAGGTTCTTTTGTGGGGGGTTGTGTGTGTTGGGAGGGGTAATAGCTGCCATATCAGAGGCACCTGCCAGCGGCCAAGCTATACCAAGCTTCCCCTCATATCTCCCAAGTTACCCCATCTTCTCTTCTTCTTTCTTTCCTCCACAACACCTCCTCCACCTCGTTGTATGGCTGTATGTAAGTTTGCCAGACAGCCCTGAGGACACACACACACACACACACACAAGGCTTAGCCCAACAAATAATACATAACCGACTAGGACCAAATGAAGCATTTTGGTGAGGTCCTCATATGGAAAACATCTGTCTGTGTGCTAGATGTCAAGTGTGAAGGGTTACACACACTATAGACCACAGATGATAACCTAGAGTGTGAAGTTCCCCACACTGACTCACACCAAACCACTGTTTTTTGCCATCTTTCTGAGGGCATTGCCAGACCATGTCTCTCTCTCTTGCTCCCTCAGGGTTACACCAAGAACAATATGGGGGAATTTGTTTTGCTGTCTCTGATTGAATTAGAATTGATTTTGCTGCCATTGTGCCAGGAGACTATTGAGACTCTGGACTTCTTAAGTGTGCTTATTGGATTAACGTTTACACTCAAGTCAGCAAGGCCAGCAGTTTGTTAGCCTGCCATTTACTATGAAATAAAAATCAATAGTGCTAAAATGTAATTTTATGTCCCTTCATTATTGAGGGGAATGATTGTTTCCAGCCACATGGGATGTGAAATGACAGCTGGCAACCCAGCATGAGAGAGAGAGAAACAAATGTACGGCTAAATAACCCACATCACTCATTATCAACTATGAAACACCTTGATATTCAGCACTGATTATTTAACATAGCGGCATGCTGTTTAACTAAACAAGCCTCTCAAAAAAGGAGCACATTCTTTGGCTCAAAGGCATCTTTAAAGCTAAACACTTTGGAAAACCCCACAGCAAACATAATTAGTCTGAATAGCCTGAATAAGTGTTGCATTTTTATAATCTATTATTCTTTGTATTCATAAGACATTTAGATAGTTGTTAACACATACTTTTCAGCTTGACTTTGCAGGCCATGTTAACAGAGCAGAAATCAGCGCAGTGAATGCTGCAGGGGTCAGCGCTAATGCATTGCTTTTGTGACCTTAACCTAGGGCCAGTGTAGCACAGGAAAAAGCTGATATAAGAACATGTACACATTAGCGCTTTGGTTATGTACAGTATTGCAATGTGAACAAAATGTTGACATGGATTTTAACATTTCTTTTTATTCCATTTGCTTTAATCCACATGAATTAAAGCAAGTTGACATAGTGTGCAAAAGCTCATGGTCCATGGTGTCCCAGCCTAATTTAAGAATTTTTCCACCCAGCACTGTATGTATTAAAGCAAATCTGTTAACACCGTCAATATTGCCAATTAGTTATCATTTGATTAGTGACCTAGCAATAATGCACAACCTTAATATAAATAATAAATAATAAATAATCACAATCATTTCATAATCATTCCACATCATCACGTTCTGGAGGTCATATTGTATAAAAAATAAATATATTTACATGCAAAACTTGTGTGCAACATTACCCTACCACACATAGACATGTCACATTCTTAGTACAACCTTTACAGGTTTGCATGTAACCAGTGGCAAGTACAGACCACAGCTCAGTGTCAACAAAACACCACATATGTATCTGTGCCTCCACAATTTGAACTAATAGAAAGCTGTCAAAGCAAAGATAAGATACATGTAATGTTTGGTGGATACAGCATGTGATGTGGACAAACCAACATTTAGCAGGGCTCAGAAATACAAGGAGATACATAATTGGGTGCAAACGGTACATGTGTTCAGAAGAGGGTTAAGGTACATGTGAATGAAGGTGTCAATCTGTGTTTCAAGTTTATCTATCAAGTTTAACAAGACTTCTTTTTGTATTGTTTATTGTCCTTGCTTTGCTTAGCTTGATCTTTGTTTATTAACAGGGCTCCAAACAACTCTCGTCATCCTTAGAACTGTGAGAAAAGAGAGAGAAACAGAAAGAAAAACAAAGACATTTCTGTCATAATCACTGGTTGGGAGTTATCCCCCAATTACACACACACACACACACACACACTTTTATACGCTCAGGCAGAGGGTGCTTATCTAATGTTCAGAATTAAATTTAGTTACCCTCAGGGGATTTGGTTAGGAGATGTCAGAAAGATAGATGGGAGTCATGCTTGAATACCAATGTGAAAAATTATTTTGCATGTGTGTGATGCTTATGCACATTTTAATACCAATATAGACATGTATGTCCTCTCTTCTTGGGCGCATTATGTAAACAAGGAAATGGAAATGGCATCACAGCAGAGCACTTTCACACAGCCAATGAATCATCTTTAAACTTGTATTTACTTGATTTCCACCATAGTCACTATTAGATAAAAAGAAATAAAGAAATTAAGCAGAAAGTCAAACAATAGCAAATTTGTTGATGTATTCATCAATAATGACACCAAAAAAGAAAAAATAAATCAGTCCAAAAAATGAGTATAATTAATTATTAATCTTACTATTGTTATTATTATTAATTATTGTATGCTTTTAACTGATTGGGCATATTTCAAACATTCTTTTAATTATGGTATTTGGATGACATTGATTATAATTTATCCATCATCAATTTTTAGTTAATTAAGTTTTTTTTTTAATTTAACCTGTGTTTACCTTGAGGCTCATTGGTAATGTGTTGTGTATTACTAAACCTTACTTTAAGAGTGTTTCATTATCACCATACCTGTATTGAAGCAAACATTCAAAAGTCTAGACAAGACATTCTTGCCATTTGGTCATAGTGCACAGACACACATTTGTGTCTGTGTGCTGCGAGTGTTCACTGGAGAGTCTGGTGTATGCAGTATTGGCTGGTCATACCTGTACAGAAGAGCTGCTCTGTGCCCTCAGGCTCTTGCTTAACCATTATACTTTGACTATATTCCACAGCCTCTGTCCTTTATATTGGGTCTATTTCAAAGACACTACACCCACAAAGACACGCACTACAATGAATTTACAAACCTTGGGAAGCTCTGTTTGATATTCTTCAGACAAGATGAACCGAAGAGACTCCCCTCATCTCTCTCTGTCTCTCTCTAGCCTGGCTCATTAATTTTGTCTATGTGCTTCATACATACCACCACTCTTTTAAAAATTGTTAATATTATTTCTGTCAATAGCCATGTTTACAAGTACACTGTTGACTGTTAACACGAGATTTAAAATAATCTGGTGTTTATATGTGCTGGTGCTTTTAATCGGAATAACTTGTGACATGCACATATCCTGTTTGCTACGTTTAAAATCTGTCAGAATAGAGGTCCATTATTTCTTATGCATACTGCTTTCATGTAAAGTGTTCCTCTTAATTATAAAAAACCTAAAGAAAACACATTTTTTCTTTTTGTTGGTATAGCATCAATAATCTTAGCAGGTGGCAGTAAGTGCATTTTTTAGGATGCAAACCTGCATTTAAAAGAATAAAAACAACACTGTCACTTTGCAGCAGACACAACAGAGGAGAACAATGTCAGAACAGTGATCTCTGAGTCATTTATGCTGTACATTCCTTTTAGTGATGAAAACGTTTATCGTAGTACTTGTTTTTATCATTTGGGTATCAGTATGATACACAGTGTGTCTAAAAAGACAGTTTGAATAGCTCTGTGTAAGTAAAACATGCATATCCAGCGTATTTTCTCAAATGCGATTATATGCTGTGAGATACTTGTAGCTTTGCCTGACACAAATGTCATTATTGCTCAAGCGAGGCAGTGGTTCATATGTTCTGTTTACTATGGGAGATTTTGTAACTATAACAACTGCTTCCCTAATGTTGTGTTTTGACAGAAACTATTGTGAAATGTTTATACACTATAGTGTTCATACCTAAGTATAAAAAACCTAGGTCTGATCGTCGGTTCGAGCAGTAGAACTATTTCGACAGTAGAGCATTTCTTATTTTTCAATAAAAACCTTGATATGTAACAAATGTAAGACATTGTGGCTTGATTTTTCTTAATAATCTTAATTTTTCATAACCAAAATAACCTATAGTTGTTCACAATAATAAGTCAACAAAATCAAGCTCATGTAGTTGTCATCAGATATTAAAAACTCAACACAAAAAAACAACAACATAAAACATTAATTTTAAAATAATTCATACTTCAACACAGACAAGGATACCAGCCAGCACCAAGGCAGTCAATATTACTACCTGCTCCTTCACAGGCTTTTATGTTTAACAAAAACAACAGTAGGTTATATTTCGTCAATGCGTGTATGAAGGTTGCTTCAGATCAACACGTGCAAGTGGCCACTATGGCTGTTTACACTGGCACAAAAAATCTGAGTTTGTAATCACATCTGACACAGATTGGAATTTGTTGCACATGTGTAAAAACACAAGATCCACTTTCAAATGTGGATTTAAATCAGATACATATCCAATACCCAGACATCCGACCTGTGTCTAAACACACATATCCACGTTCACCTTGGCTATAATGTCACTGTTCCATGACAGATTGTGTTAAACGTCATCATTTCACACATGTACTGAACCTGGCTGCAATGCACTGCAAAATAAAAAGCATTAAAGCCAAATATAAGGAGGCTATAAGGATATATGTAGTTGCTGTGACCGATGTGAAAAACATTAAAACTGCTTTCGCTTTAATAATTGCTGTTGGGTGCACTTTTGCCAACTTTTGAACAGATTAATTAGTCAAGCTACAATTTAAGGGTCGATCATGGTGCTCATATTAGTAAATAGCTGGAATCTTTTTGGCCGGGAGATAAGTGGAAAAACACAAATCGGATCCATCTACTCTCAAACCGATTAAAATTTCAAATGGTTTGGACAATTTTATTCTGACTGAGGTGTTAAAAGAACATTTTTATTCCTTTGGATTTTTTAAACTATTACAGTTGGAATACAATGCTTCATTTAAATGCACATTGTGTCTTGGCAATAATATAGTAATACATGTCAAAAAAAGAATTGTGAGGCATTTAAAATGCTTGTCTACTGTAAAAATAAATGAATAGGTCAAATGATGTTTCACTTTCAATCTGCTAACGTGCTAACGTACAGGTTTGATGTCTGAAGGACTGACGTTAAAGATAGAGTACTGACAGTACTGTAGTACTGTCAGATACAAAATAACCTATGTAAAGAATAAGTGAGTTTAGGTCACAAATAATATGTCTGCAGCACACCAACAAAAATTTGATTATTAATGAACAAATTTTGTTCAAAATAAATGTTATAAATATTATTCCATTCTCCCCCATTACCATATAAGGGAAATAAATGTTTTCCCAAGAAGGAGATATTAATGATTGATGAGGATCTATAATACGTATTTTGGTTTGTGGAAATCATAATCTAACATTAATCTAACAATCTTATTAGTTTGTGAGCAGTAAACACATAAGTTAATACATGAGTCAAAACAAATTAAGTTGCATTTACTAAACCATACATTCATAATATACCTAATATATGCATGAACTATCAAAAATAATTAATTAATCTAAGTCAACAACATGTATGCTTGATCCTATACCTACTGGGCTGCTAAAAGAGATCTTTCCTGAAATTACTGACCCTCTACATAGTATTAATAATTCATTGTTGGTGTTGGGATATGTCCCAAAAACTTACAAGCTGGTTGTTATCAGATCTCTTCTCAGCTGATTGTGGTTGCATCTCTTTTTAAGTGCTACTTGACCTTTGCATTTGAGCACAGCATTTGGCACTACTGACCACAGCATTCTCCTAAATAGGCTTGAAAATTATGTTGGCAGTGCAAAAATGCACTGGCATGGTTTAAACCTTGTTCATCTGACCAATTCCAGATTGTTGCTATAAGTGAAAATGTGTCATATCGATCACAAGTTCAGTATGGAGTGCCACAGTGCTCAGTACCTGTATATGCTATCTCTGGGAGCAATTATTAGGGGACATGGAGTTAGTTCCCATTGTTACGATGATGAAACTCAGCAGTATATGTCTTTAAGGCCCAACAAAATGTATAGTTGATATTAAATCTTGGATGATTTGCAACTTTCTACTACTAAATTTAGTAGTAGTAGTAACAGACATTTTAATTATTCAACCAAAATCTTCCACATGGAACAATCTAGAATACTGTCTTACTCCTAATGGATGCTCTATAAAGACAACTTCATTTTCCAATATTTGCAAAACCTGCATTTTTCATCTTAAAATATATCTCAAAACTATGACACATGCTATGTATGTCAAGCATTGTCAGGGATTAGAAAACACAGAGAATCCAGATGCGAGTTATAACAATACATTTATTGAAAAGTCAATGTTGCAGGGAAACACAGGAGAATCTTGCTCGCTGGACTATTGAAGATCACCGCTCACAGATACTTCCAACCACACCCAACAGACAACACCAGCAGAGAGAAGATGAGCGCCCACTTGCAGATTGAACTGGTACCTCCCAGCCGATGAACAGCGTGAAGCTAGTGCTGGGAACTCAGTAGATGGAGACAGGTAAGTGATTGCAGTCTTTCTAAAGGACTGGAGATCGCCGGGCAGGAGAAGATGGTGCTGGAAGGCGGGAGATGGGAAGCTGGAAGAGGAGGCGAGGCGGTGCGGGCGAGCGGACAGGTTCGGTCATGAGTGGAGACCACCAGGCCGGAGGGAGACGGAAGAGCAGGGCAGATCAAGCAGCAACGGACTCCAGGACGGAGGACAACAGGTAAGGAATCCGGGGAAAACTGGGGAAACACAAACAGAACACAAGACAACAGGCAGCTGGAGCTTAAGCACGAGACAGGACAAACACAGAAACTAAACTACTCGCCAGCTCAGACGGGAATCAGGAAACAAGTGGAAATGCTGGCGATACTAAACTAAACTAAGGAAAAAAACAAAAAAAACAAAACACAGAAAACTGAATATAAACAAGGCTTACAAAAACGCTAAGCTAAGCAACAGACGGAGACTGGTCAGGAAACGGCAGTAAGCACGACGATCTGACGAAGACTGCACACAGCGGGGAAAACTATAAAGGGGAACTAACCAATCGGAAACAGGTGAGTGTGATTATGATGATAGAACACAGCTGAGAGTGATAACAAGAGGGAGGGGTGACGCGGACACCGGAGCACATGGCGAGCTGTCAAAACACTGTGTGCTTTGACAAGAAAACAAGAAACAATACAAACCCGATCGATCAGACCGCAGTCCTGACAAACATGGGAAAGTTATTCATGCATTCATGACATCAAGACTTGATTAATACTATGCCTTATTGGGTGGCTGCCTTGTAGGTTTAGTACAAAAACTATTTAGATTATACTACACCTGTTGTCAATACTGCACTGGCTACCTATCAAGCATTGTATAAACTTGTAAATTCTATGACATATGAATGGAATGTACTGTCTTTGTTGAATGTCCTTCAACAAACTAATGCAGCAACAAACTAATGCAGAAAATTATAGAGAGGTGTGCAAAGTCCTTCGAATACCGCTTTGTGTGTTGGGGAAGTGTTTTAGAGGGGTCTGCATGGGTGTGTTGTAGTGTAAAGTCTATGTCAGTGTGTTGAGAGAATGTGTGTTTGTGTGAGAAAAGCTGTGACTGTGGCTGTGTGAGAACATTATCTCTGTATCTTGTGGGGAGTGGTTGTGTTCCTTGCTAGGAGTCTTGAATGTGATTCTACAGAGGGGTGCAGTTATTGCACACTTGAGAGAAGTGTATGATGTTATAAGACCTATATCACAAAGGTACAAGAATGTACTAGAGCATGAGTCATATTTAATAAAGGTTTAGGGTTGTGTGTTGTGTATTAGTAAAGAAATCAGGGAAATAGTTTAAAGATATTGCGATTTATAATAGTAGAAAATAGATTTTAAAGTGGTGATAACATAGTATTGAATTTATTTTAGGGAAACAATTATGATAAATAAAACAACATTTATCATCAGTCTATCTTTTGGTATCAAAACCCAGGAAACTGAATGAATCTTCTGAGAGGTGATAGAAGCAACAACAAATTCTGCTGATTACTTACAAGGCCCTGAATGATTTTGCTCCTCAATTTCTGAGCAAACTCTTTCTCATTGCAGTCATTAATTTTGATTGTTATCTCAAAATTCTGGCCAGTTGATAATACCTAGAATTTCAAAATCAAAAAAGGGTGGTAGATCAACTTGGCACCCAAACTCTGGAACATTTTTTCTGGAACAGTGTGGTAAAGACCCATCTCTTTAATTTAGCCTTTTTGAGATCTAAATGTCGCATAATCTCAGAAGTACATACTGTTTTAGTAGGCAGTCTAAAGTACATACTGTTTTAGTAGGCAGTCTGAATACATTACCCCCTCATAGACCACTGAGAGAGTTATGAGCATTCACATGCAATGACAGAGATTTCTGATGCATTTCCATTTATTCAAATGGTGTAAGTGTGTTGTAGTTTTCATCAGTTTAGTCAACTCTATAATCATAAACTAATTACAATCTTAGTATTTGTAATTAGTTTTACTAATATACATCTTATAATGAACAATACAAATTTGCAATAATACCAGGTATTCTGTTTTCTGTGCTGTACGTGTTT
>JAZGTJ010001504.1:0-27093 GCA_036877575.1 Botia almorhae | reverse complement strand
TGGAAACAAACAGAACGCTGACGATACTTACTAATCTAAGAAAGAAAATAAACATAAATCAACAAAGAAAACAAAACATAAACGAGGCTACAAAAAATGCTAAACTAAGCTAACGCTAATCTAACAACAGACAGAGACTGGTCAGGAAACGGCTGTGAGCACGACGATCTGACGAAGACTGCACACAGCGGGGAAAACTATAAAGGGAAACTAATCAGTCGGAAACAGGTGAGTGTGATTATGATGATAGAACACAGCTGAGAGTGATAACAASAGGGAGGGGTGACGCGGACACCGGAGCACATGGCGAGCTGTCAAAACACTGTGTGCTCCGACAAGAAACAATACAAACCCGATCGATCAGACCGCAGTCCTGACACACAATGCATTCTGGGATTGTCTTCTCTTTAAACGATACATGTGGTGCTGCTTTTTAGCAAGAATGTTCTATGCAGACAGCAAAAGAAGACATATCTGATAGCAACAAAGCTTCTTTATATGTGCCATGTTATGTAATGAAGTTCAAACATTACTGTATATCAGTGTGTTTGTGGTTTTAAGGATTGTAACTGATCATCATTCTCATCCTCTCTCTTTTTCTCTTGCTCTCTTACAGATGACATGCAGTAACTGGGTGAGAATGAAGAAAACTATTATTGTTGCTGCATTGAAGATTTTCTTTTTTTTGAAGATTGCTCCCTGTGTCTTTTTTGCATTAGATATGTAATCAGCCTTGTTTTATCTCTTTCTTCTGATATAAGACATAAAAGAGGCAGAATTAGTTATAGTGTGTATCTTATAACATAATATAATATTTATTATATAAACAAAGTGCTGGCAGGTGGTCATGTTAATTAATTTTGATTGTAGAACATATAGCCCATTTCAATGTTTCAATTTTACCCAGGTGTTGGGCTCAAAAGCTGCCAATATAAGCACTTTCTTTGGACAGGGTTTAATTCGATGCTATTTAAATAAAGTCCATGTTTAATTTTACTAACATAAAAATTCTATGTAACTTTCTAGAGTTACAGTAATTTGACTGAAAACACATACAGAGTGAGGTTTTATCAGATATTCTTCACGGCAAGGCTATAGATAAACCCCAAAGATCTTACTAAGCAAAGATCATGTTTATAGACAAGATGCTAAACACCCTGTTTTGCTTTAAAGATGTGCTGACTCATTTCTACTCCATAACTTTATTTAAATGTGAACTTTCCTCATTAGATCTCCTCTGGGAATAGCAGCATCAGATGAAAACCACCTTTGAAGAAAACACACACATTTCACACAGTCTTGCTGAGTATTTTCTGATCCATGTGGTATTGTGAGAGATTATCATTATAATCTTCATGGTGTGATAAAAACCTGATGGATCTGAAATATTCTAATCAATGTGCTTTTGGGGGGAAAGTGTTGCCGCCTATTTTAATGTTATGTTATGGAACATCTACCGTTTATCTGTCAACCTAAGCATTTTGTAAAAATTTCATTTTTATTTATAAAACAAGATTCTTAAACAAAGGACTCAATATGACATCAAACTGATTAATCATATTTGTACATTTTCTGTGTAACCAACTAGACAATGGATTGAATGTTTTTTTTTTTAATCATCATCCATACAGGTGAACAAACAAAGCCTGATCCCTTACAAAAGTAATACCAGAAGCCATATAATTTAAGGTATTAATCATGTATCTTAAACAGTGTGAGATATGTTACATAAGTTTAGGGCTTTTCAGATGCCTAACAATAGGTATGCACAATAGTAATTAGCACAAATTAAAAGCAAAGATGTTTAAATGCCTGCTACGGGATAAGTGGTATAGCAAATGATGTTAAATTCTGCTCATGGTTGCTGTGAAAGTAACACCATTCCATCAATGCCAACAGGTGTATTTAGAAAAATAAACCATTGCTTTATGCTTTATTATGAAGACAGACAAACAGGATGGCTATTTTTGCACCGTGTGATAAAAGTGCGCTAAGTGCTTTGAAATGACATGACGCATGGGTATGTATCATTATGAGGCTCTGCTCCTATCACGAAAAGTGAAAAATGAGGGTTGTTTAGCTGCAGGCCACAGAGTGACTATAAACTGAATAAAAAGGCAAATATTCCCTCCAAGACTCCTATGACACGGCTGTGCCCAGAGGTTACCCAGGCTAACCGTTTTCTTAAGTCTGAGACAGGAGAGATCATTACTCACTAAAAGTAAGACATATACCTTCTGTTTCCGCTGGTGTGGCTCAGTGCATTTAGTTTGCTACTCATGCAGGTGAACAGTGACAAAATGTAGTGAAACAGCCCACATATACTGTTTGGACTGTATTTGATCAAACTACCCTGAAAGAATGAAATAAATGTAAATGTACGGTAATCTAAAGCATTTAATCATTGCATTGTAAAGCACTGTCACAAGATTAGTAATGTGTAGTTATGTTTTATAGCATTTATGCCAATATGCCAATCATGTAGCCTCTTTAATACGTGAAACCCTCCAGTATTCAGCAGGATTACAAATTAAGACTTTTATATCAGACTGACTCTGACTCATAATCCTGTGAATCGAAGATTTACAATGAATGGGTTCATCATTCTTTCAGCATGCTATAAAGAATTTTATGCTCTATTCAATGAAAAGTTATTCAGGGACAGCTCAATGTCAACCAGTTCATGAGGAGAAAATAACATGGAAAATCGAAATATATAAATATAAAGTTCCTTGAAGATAAATTTCAGCTAATTTATTGTTTCTTTATCTCTGTATTTCCAGCACATTTGACAAATTAGGGTGTAATGCTTTCATAAAAGACATTTAAACAATAAATCTGATGTTTGGGTTTAAATTAATAGTTTATGTTGATTCATTTTATCCTTTCTGTTTTGAAAGAAAACACAGACAACAGTTATGATGTAACTAAAGGTTTACTGCGTCGTGACTATAGACTTTAGTCCAATCTGTTATATTAGGATTTCATTTTTTTTCTCTCAATATTGTCATTTTCATGACCAGAAATTGTGTTAAAGAAATAAAAAAGTTTAGATTCTATTTTTTAGATCACTACTCAAATAAGCACACAAGAAAAATGTGACCATGTAAACTAATTGAATAAAAAGGTAAAATTTCCTTCACTCATGTAAATATTTTACTCAAATGATTGTTGATGATATAATTTTTATTAAAGAATTTGTATTGTTATTGTACATAAAAAAGAATGAAAACAGTCTACAATGGTCTCAGACTCAAAGATTTATACATGGCTCTTTGGAATACTTGATAGTGAGTGGTCAGTTGCAGCAATCAGCAGTCAAACAATTATGAACAATCATTGTTCATAGCAGTACAGCATTGGGCACTGTACTGTATCTTTTCTATAGGCTCAAATCAATAGCCTTGCCCATTTATGTATTTGGTCTATTTGGGGCAAGAGTATGGTATTTGGTAAGAGAGGGATGCTTTAATTAAAGGCGACAGCACTGACACTAACAGCCTGCCTGCCTGCTCACTGATAATTATCTGTGCTCAACTGGATTACCTTCCTAACATGAGTAATGTGATTTTTATTTTAAATTCTAAAATAAAAATGCTAAAAATAAACTTTACTGACATTTTTCTCAATTAACATTCTCAGCACAGCTTTTAAAAATGTAACAAAATAAATAAGCACAAATAGGTGGATGGACATAAGACATGTTATCCTTTAAACCTCATCTTCAGTTCATTTTACCATCATTCCTCATCATTTGGGTAATTATAATTACACATTGTTTGCATTGTAGCTCAGATTTAAAAGTGGCTTGTGAGCACATTGATGTTAAAAGGAGTGTTATACATCTTAAACAGCGTTCACAATAAACGGGCAGATGTGCTTCAATCTGCAAGAGCAGGAGCGCCTCTGCGTGGCTCTAGGAAACACAGACACACAAGAAAGCGCACAGTTTGCAGAGGAGAGGAGGGGGTGAGCCACTTTTTGCTTTTTAGAGGAGGTGCAATGAACATACCAAATTAGATTTCTTTAATTAACTGAACACCATTATTAAAAGGACTTCACAAAAATAGCGATTCAGTAACAACTTAACTCATTAGCTGTTATGTCAAGGGGCAAGGTGTTATAATTATGGAATGTTTATTTACACATTTGTATTTAAAAAATTTTTTTAAAAAAAACAAACTATCCAAGGTATTTTACAGAACATAATTCATAACATTACCTAGCCCAGGTAAGATTTAGTAATATTTAAACATTTTATGAATGACGTGAAATGCTAACGTGAAATTGCTTAAGGCATTGAAAGAAAGGCATTGTCTAATTGCTTAGAATAAATAAAAGCATTAAGGCTTTAATTCTTGCAGCAACTTTAGCACATAACATCAGTTTACCTACAGAACTATACCAAGACCAACACACTGGAGCTGTATAAGATATTTATTTAAAAAAATAATTTGAGTACAAAATATACAAAAAAATGTATATTGAAAAGTCAAATTACAATGTCTTACATTGCATTCAAACAGCACCTGCATGCAGGTAAGAAGACTGTTAGGCCTATATAGATCCTTACGTGTTTGACAGCTGAAGTTAAAACTGCATTGGCACATAACTTTTCCTCTCCCAGAACACAAGTAAGCCATAAATCTCTTGTGTCCATACCTCTAGCTTTCCCTACGCACCAGCTAGAACATCGTGAATTGGTTTCGGTAACACTATTTAGGATTTTATGCAAGAATATGAAGTGATCTTTTGTTATGAAATGTAAATATGCCCGGTGTTAAATTTCTTGTACAGAATGGTGAGCTTCAAAACTCCATCTGGTGGAGCAACAGGAAATTCAGAGTCCAAGGAGACATTTAGACTATTACATGCATTTGATGGCAAGGAAAATAGGTATGTATGGAACTGGTTAAGGTCCATGCAAATGTTATGCAAATAATACTGATTGCTTAACCGAAAACAGTGCACCTTGATGTCATCCTCTGAACGCTTAAAGTTTTAACTAAAACACAAAGCACTTAAATGCATGGCAGCATACAAGTGATGAGTTTGGTACAGAGTAAATGATTAAGGACTAAACCCTTCTGCCTGCATGTAAATTGAAGTGCATGTTTGCAAAGGCCAGCAGATGGGCTAGTAGTACGAACAAGATCTTAGTATGCACAAAACCACAATCCCAACAATACAACTGTTTGTGATATGGATTTGAACATGATAAAAGACTTAGAAAAAGTGGTCCATTGCCTAATATCAGCTTACATTCAACTTAAAAAGCCTAAAATTAAACTAAAATCAAATTATAAAAACACCCATATTGCACAAAGATATACAGTTCAAATTAAGCACAGCCTAAAGCTGAAGTCAATCAGATTTCAGTCATCAAACATTCTGAAAGGGAACAACCAATCGAGATGAGCAAAACCACATCAGACATCATTCAAACAGAAATCTGAAGACAAAACCAAACGGCACATATTTCTGATCCTCTGATCACAGGTAAAGCACTGGACAATACACACAATAGGACCCATCGTAATCAGAAGTGCTAACCTTTGACCTGTGGAACCAAAGGAATGTGAGCCACAAGTTTTGTTTGTGCAGAGAAAAATGGGCGGAGCTATCAGCTATTGCTCATGGGAACGGTTTCCCTCCTCCTCCTACGCCAGGTGTTGCGACCATACTGATGGTGATGTCCTCTGGTGCCAGGCCCCATGTTACGCTCAAAACCATTGACGTGCGGAGGCCCTTTCACACTGAATCTTTGACTGTTTGGAAACTGAAAGTTATAATAATAGGTCTGTTTAATTCAAGTAACCTAACATACCAGTGTAATGGTGTGTTATATACCCTGTAATTTGAGGGTGTGTACCAAAATTCATTGTCAAAGGTACAGTCTAAACATAACTTGCATTTATAGTACATTTTAAAGGTGCATGTCACAGGTTTTTAGATACTGTATGCAAACACAACATTCAAACCCCTCCTCTCTGGCAAAACACCACCACAGGTGCATGCTCCCTGCCACTCAACCCCACATCGTTAGTGGCTGGGGGCTATACAAAACTGGCCAAAGGTTGCCTCCCACAAACATCCTGAGCACCGCCCAAAAAAAAATAGACAAACAGACAAACACCACCACATACTTTTAGTGGATTGTAAGTGGTGATTGAGAGGATTATTAATTAACATGAGTCCATATTAATTTTTTGGGAAAATCCTGCATAGTGCACCTTTAATTCATATTAAGATCTACAAGTCTCTTACTTTAATGTGGTGATTGGGGCTGGATATTGAACTGGTATAGACAAGGGAAGGCACATGGAACCCTCCACTCACATGAGCAGACCCATCTATACACTGCTTGCCTGGTAATGTGTGTGACTGAAACAGAATAAGAGAATGCAAAACACAAGTTACCTTGAGACTTCCAAATCCATTAAATGGATGGCAAGAATTCTAATGAATTATGTGACAAATTTATTCTCTGAGTAGAGACTAAATTTAATCGAGCAATAAAATCAGCTAGTGGTACATCAGCCTTACCTGACTTTTGCCGGGCAGGAATATTCCAGATGTGTTTACTTTCCTGTGCGGTTTCTGATTGGGATCGATCACACAGGACACTGGGAAGATCCCATGAAGAACTGAAGATCTGCATGCCGTGTCTGAATCCTGATTGGAGAGAAACGGGCAGCTGTGTATATATGTGCAAAACTACGGTTCAATATAAACGGAGTGGTGGGTCACATCAATCTGCCTTATATGAGCTCTATGTAATTACACCGGTTTTGGGTTCAGCTGACCCTGACTTAACGCATTTAGAGGTAACTGGATGCGTTCTTGCATTGAACGGAATGAAAAATACATATGCAGATTTTATCATGCAAGCTAACCACTAAAGCAGCATACTCATGGATTGGATACAAAGAACAATGTTCATTTCAAGAACATTTGTTCCTTTAGCGACTTTAACTGTTACCAGGAACTCACAATGTCACTCCCAGACAGTGAGGACACAGATGAAGATGAGGAAGATGAGGACAGCTGTGGGAGGCTGGACAGAGAGACAGGTGAACCAGTACTATGCGGTGATGAGGAGTCTCTGTGCTGCTCCTCACTTGAGGTCTGCTCCTCTGATTCCCCTTCGCCATTTGTGACTATAATGAACACATACTTTGTTAAAACCCAGGTTTTTTTTTAAACCAGTTTTTTTTTACCGTTACAGACCCACAAACTCCTTTATGTCATGTCAGATCATATGTTGTCACTAAAGAAAGAGGAGGACATTCCAAATATCAAATTCCACAATTCATCTTTACTCAAAATCTTGTGTAAATATAACCATCAAGGTAAAATTATATTAGTGAAGTGAAATTAGTTTATTTTTTGTTGACAATTTAATATTTACCCAGGACTTTAAGGACCCCCCTGTAGGTTTTACACATCATCTGCACAAACCCCTGGTTAAAAACCCGCTCTGACAGACTACTTAAGGAGAACTTACTTATGTCATTGCTCAGACTAATTTCCACAAGAGCATCTTATGACGTGTCGTACCATAACCTCCTATCCTGGTGTTGTGTCTGTTTCCCCACTGTTGAATGATCCACTCTCTGTAGTTAATCACTTCCTGGGTCACTTTAATGATGCGGCCTAATGTGCTACAGATCAAACATTCATTCAAACAAAATGATATTAGATGACCTTAGTCGACCTCAAGATCACCATGTTAAAGATCCAAAGACACATTTGTACATTAAACAAAATAATAAAATTCAAAATCTGAAACAGTCAAGACTTGGTCATGGTTGGCTAAAAACATTCATGCAACACTTAAATGGTATTTTAATTTTTTAGTTCTATCCAGTAGTGTGTAACTCTTGGCTGGGGCTGACCTTTCCATATTTCTGTTAGGGTAGGAGCGGGACAGTGGTGATACAGCATGACTCAAGATAAGGTATGCACAGTTGAACACTTCCTTCACCTGCATGGCACCATATGAGCTCCGACCAACATCATTTCCTAAAAAGAAAATACAAATACTAGCATAACTGCATTTATTATGCTTTTTCCCATTTTCATTAAAACACCTTTTTTATGGGGTACAGTTTTATGCATATTGTATTTTTACAGTTTAAGTAAATGTTTATTTCTAGTTTTTACCATTTTGTTTCTATAATGGTTTTGTTTCGTTTTATTTTAAATAATTTTAAGACATCTTAAGGCCCTCTGGTGGAGAAGCGCTGGTCTTAACTTGTTGGTTCCAGCAACGCAGGAAACACATGTTAATGTCTATGTTAATGTGTTCCATACCAGGCAAGTTTGGGTCCTCAATACACAGCATTGAGGGTCTGTAACCATTCTTCATGGCCTTCATGATCTCTTCTTTAGCCAGGTACGCACCCCCGTCCTTCACACGGATGCCTGTTTTCTGATAATTAAAATGCCGTCCATACAACTCGAAGAACTCAATGAGCAGGATGCCCAAATTAATATTGGAAGCTCTGCAGTCTATTCTGGGATGAAGCTGCAAAAGACATAAGGGAGCTTTCTTAATTAGAAATGGCGTTAACAACGCCAAGGTCATGGGTTCGATCTCAGGGATTGCACATACTCAATGTATAGTGATCAATGTGTAGTATAATGCAATGCAAGTCGCTTTGGATAAAAGCATCTGCCAAATGCCTAAATGTAAATGTAATTAAATGACTAATCAATCCTGTGTGCACATCTGATCAGTCATGCAACTTAAAAGATTCCTCAGGGACGCTATATAAATAACATGTCAAATGGCTCGATACATAATGGCAAGTACAAATGGCATCATTACAGAGTGGGATAAAACCTGCCTGCCAGATAACACGGCACATAACGCAGCATGCCGATAATGGGTAAATCTTGATGTCTCACCTGCAGGAAGCTGATGGCCATTAAAATAAGGCTGTAGGAACCTATGCCTCCTGTAAACACCTCATTCAGATCTCTCTGGAGTAGGAACTGCTTCAGGACGAAGATCAGGTAAGGCAGCACAGAGTATTTCTGCATGCCAATGGGTAAAAGGTTCAACAAAATTCAACCAAACTATTTCTCTTAAACTTCCAAAACAAAACAATTTTTTAAAATATTTGACCAGTCATAGGCTAAACAAATTTCAAAGTGTGTATAAAGTGTGTGTATTTCAGAGTGCGTTATGGCTAAATTAACCCCGTGTTTAAATGTAAATTATGGCTTTTAAGATGGCCAGGTGCAGATTTTCAGTTCTCTTACCTTCAGATGATCCTTAATAAAACGAGCTGCTTTTATACCGGTTTCAACATTAAAACTGATGTCCACCTTCAAATCAGTCACTCTGTCAGTCAGTTTAATTATTGGCACCTGCACAAAAAAGGTTTAGATTACAAGACTAGTGTTTCCTATTTCTCTGAAGGGAGAGTATTATTAGTTTTGGAAATTAACATTTTTAAATTACCATACTGTTATCATATCACAATACTGTTCAACCATAAATTTATTCAGCATGTACCAATCCTTCCTGTATACATTCACAATTGTGACCTTGTTTGCTTAAAATACCTAAAATTCCCATCCATCAGAATGCATTTATGAGTTCGGCTGGGGCAGATTCCATGTGCTAAATGTATTACTCCACAAGTGCTAAAAATGTTTAAAAGATTATGCACATTAAGTATGGGCTCATGGTGATAGTGATGGTGATATTTACATATAAATAACTTACTATCACCAAATAAATTGGTGATAGTTACATATAAATGTGTTAGTTAAATAGATACTTTAGGGAGAGCAATCTGTTGGCTTTCACTGTAGAGCAAGAGTGACCATGACTAACCGTAGCTTTGTCAAGTAGTTTGATTGAAAAGGGCTCAGCCACATTTTTCTGCCTGAGTGCCTGATCCAGCTGCTGAAGAGGTGGATGTTCCCATTTTCCAAACACCACCAGGTCAATATCACTACATATTAACAATTTAAATTAAATCTTTCATACAACAACAGTACACATTGACAACACTCATAACATCAGGCAATTTTAGTGTGTATAATCAGATACAGTACCTGGTAGGAAGATAAAGACCAGTACTGAAGCTGCCAAATATCTGAACCTGAGGAGACACAGCACTTCAAAAGACTTGGCAACTGACTATTAAGTGCACTTCACACTGCAATATTTGAATGACCCTGTAGTTGTAATGAAAGCTCTAACTGGGGCTCACCTAAAGTGACAAACTCAGAAATTAAACGTTTTGACGAGCCAATATAGATGTGCCCCTTTTCAAAAGATTAACTTTAAGGTAATTGGGACACACACAGATAGTGGCTTTGTCAGAACGTTCTACATCAAAAAGACAAAACAAATAAACGTAGAGGTATTCGAATCCTACAGTGTGACATTAACAAACACATTAAAGTGTGTTTTTACACACTTTAATGTGATCTCTCAAGGATAGAGACCCTTGAAAGATCCTCTCTAAAGGATCTCTATCTCTCTGCCAAACTCACTTTTGCTGTAGGCCACAGATCTTTGATTACAGCCTCAATTCGATTGACAACATCTCTCCTCATTGCCGCCTCCTCTGGACGTGGAGACATGAAATGGTAAAAGTCCACAATCTCCTCGTGGAGGCTGGGAAAGGCAAGCATCAGAACCCCTTACAACAAGCATTCTGTGTATAATATATATATATATATATATACACACACACACACACACATAACATTAGAACAGCTACACAGGAAACAGGTTGCATGCCAACCTTAAAACTTGTAACGAAAAATGAATGTACATCGACATCCGTGTCTCCATCTAACCATTACACCTTTGGAGCTAAAAATAAAGTGTTGACTGTATACAAACATTCTTTAATTGATCCCAAACATTTTTTGATTTGGTAAATAGAAGTTGGTTTCATGTTGTTAAATGTATTTAACTCTGAACTTTTATGCACTTTCAGCTTGCTTGCTTGCTTTTCAGGTTCATCAGATCTGAGTCTGAACCTGAACCTGTGGGCTCTGTCAAAAATGACACTAGATTTTAAAAATATAATAAATATTTTTTTTTAATTTTCTATACTTTTATATTTATCAAAGTTATTGAATTATAACTATTGTAATTGTTACAATGCTCCTGATACAATGAATGGCAGGAGGATTAATTAAATGAATGGATAGACAGACACTTTATACAAGTTTAAGCAAGGCCTGCATTTGGAAATGTTTTTAAGGAAAACATAAACCCGACCAGTTTGGATTTTGAGCAGTCTCAAGGTCAGATCTGAGTTTGCTAGATGTACTTTGTTAGGAAGTGATAAAATGAAGTAATAATGTCGTTTATGAAGTAATGTCGTTTTTTTTTACCCATTAATGCCCGGGCTGTATCTTCTGGTTGCCCAGGGGGTCCCACTTAAGTAACTGCAATTAGTGTGGGACAGAAAATAATTAATTCCGTACGTGCTTGCTTTATTTTCATTTCTCTTTCGCCCCGGATGGTATTTAGGCTGATTGTCCATTACTGTGCGTGTCTGCAGCCGCTGAAAATGCCGTTGTTGTAAGCAATTATTGATATTGTGCATGTGTTCAGTGAAGTTAAAGTGAAGTTTGGCTGGAATCGTATTCATACTGTCACTGCTCACAGATGAAGAGTCTGATCTCGGGCTGTCGGTCTCTGAATCTCCAGAAGATAAAGGCGATAGAGAGTCACAATCACTGAGTCCGCCTGGTTTGACACACTGTGTTGGGGGATCAAAACATACGTTTGGAGATCTCATGGGTCCGCCGTCATTATAATGTTGACCGGCGCAACCGCCTATCGGTTTTCCGTGTGTGGTGGTGGGAATCGGCGGTACCTGTTTGATAAATCCGGCCGCCAGCGCAGGTGTGTTTCCCCGCGACTGCTGGCAGTGGTGTCGCCTCTGCGAGGTTTCCCACACGCGCATCCATAAAGCGTTGGCAGGTCCTTTCTGTTCGGGTTGAATCCAAGCCACCCGAGGATCCATCCAAATTTACCTTCACAAATCTAACCCACGCACTCTCGCCTGTGGACAGACAGTCGTCCTTAAGGGTTAAAGACTTGTGAATGTTCGGAATAGTAAGCAGAAGTTTAAAAATCTCGGAAAGGACTTAATAAACCAAGGTTGCTGTTCCAGATGAGTATCTCCAGCAAGCCGCTGTGTGAACGATTAAACCCAGAGCAGTCCAATATGGCGTAAGCAGGGAATCTCGGGCAGACTGCGCATGTCTCTGGAAATTTAAACTCTTCTGGAAGTGTAACACACCCCTTTCCAATTCCCCACCCTATTTTTGTTATAGATCTTTTAATGTTGTCTGATTTTATATTAATGTTTAGGCAATTTGTTATGTTCAAACAACACATCGACGTAAAGGAAGAAAATAAAGGGCTAATTGTTCCGCTGAAGACAGTTCACCCCATTTATCGCACCCAGTGGAAATCTGCTGTGAACCGATGATTTACTGCTGTACGTTTGGATGCTTGTGTATGCCGCTTGTTTAATGACACCCAATTCAAGAGTTTTGGAAAATTAAAATTTTTAGGATTTAAATTATTTTACTAAACTATCCCATTATGCTGAGCATCTCCGTTTCATTCATGTACATGCTTATGAAAGTCTTACACAGAACCATTAAACTAACAGTCTACTATGCCAAAACTAAGGAAAATGTTGGTATGTTGGGGCAAACTAATGTATGAAAAATACCATGTGAATATTAGACAAGAGTGATTTTTCCTTCATCATATGACATTGTTACAAATGTATTGTTGGAATTGTATTGTTGGACAAGCCTATAGGATTGTTTTTAGTAAATTACTAGTTTAACCTTTATCCACAGGAATGTTTTATTAGTCACAGGAAACAGAAATTTTACTGGCAGTAATTAAATTAAAACCAAAAACAAGATAAAATGCGGAAGTCCTAAAAGTAAATAATCAGATTAATGCATATTGTATTTTAAAAATGACCAAATAAAAATATTTCAGAATGCACTGTAAGAATTTTAGTCCAAAATTAAAATAAAAATCAACTCTTACATATTAAGATATTTCTGTATGATTATGCTGACAAAAGTCAACCATTCAGAAGTACAAATTGTCTTTATAGTATAAATGTTAGATCTTTATAGTATATCTTTAATCTACAGACATAATATACATTAATATACAAAAATGTACAATACCATTATTTTTCCGCTCTACATAGAATATACTATTATTCTCGGCATATTTTGACTTAGAAATCTGGTTCACAGTAAAAGTCACATTTTTAGGATGTCTTTTATATAAAACATGCAAAAATAAAAAAACAGTTTCAAGATTTAATTTGATGGCAGAGGGATCCGATCTGAGTTATGCAGCTAGTCACAGCATCAGGAACCGGCTCTGAGGTTTCTCTCCGCCATGATGCCAGAGCCTCCAAAGCATCTTTGGGGTTGCAGGGTGCCAGGTCATAAATTGCATATACAGCGGATAGCTGCACCTCTTCTGGCACACCTGCAATCATGACAGTTGGTTAGTGGTTATGTTGTGGCTAAGGAATTTTGAGCCACTAACCCAAAGGGCTGTAGGCTCAAACTCTGGCTAGGAGCAGTTTATGGATTGTTACAGACATTGCCCTGCACAATTTTGCTCCAGAGCAAATCAATTTATTTGCAGTCTCAGATAAAGGCAAGGGCTAAATAAATCTGACTAAACTAAATATTGTTAATTTGCAATAACAGTATTGTCAAGGACCTTCAGTAATTCCATGTTTGCCAAAGAGGTTTATGGCTCTCGCAACATTTTGCACTGATTTGCAAAGTCTCAGCTTCATCCCTAACTGGCCAAGTTGACCTGGGGACAGACAAAAAAAAAACACTAGTAATAAACAAAAGTCAAAAGTGCAATTAGGTTTCAAGTTCAAGAATATTTATATAGCAACCGCACACTGTTACAAAGCAGCTGTACAAATGAAAAATATCTGAAGATATTTACCGGGAAAAAAAAGTTAATTTTCTTTTTTCATAATTTTTTCTTCAATGTACAAAACATTATCCTAAGCTAATGTTATAAGCTAATATCTGAAGGCTCTATTTCTGCATTATTTGTGGTCTTTTCAAGCCTTTTTTATTAGGACAATGAAGGATAACAGGAAAGAGAGGGGCAATGGGACTGGACAAAAAATGATCAAACCTGTATCCCCTCAGGAACACTGTAGCTCATGTGTCACAATCATGTTTGCTACCAATATATCATGGCCCTGATATATGAGTCTGCTTGGTCAACTTCCACAGTAGTAGGAACAGACACTGATTTGTAGTATAATTTTAAAAGTTTGATTTTTTGTTTATTTGCTTTTCAATTCCAAGCAGCTATATCGGTATATTCCAAGCAGCTATATCTATTTTTGCTAACAGCTCAAACTGCAATTGGTTTAACTTTGACAAAAAACAAAATTTTGATTTAATTTAAATAAGACAAATTTTCACAGGGTTAAGTCCAACACAATCTAATATACAACGTGCTTTTTATATAAAGCATGATTTATGGTTAAAAGTATTTGATAAGAAAACATGTTAGTGCTTTTATGAGTAATGTTAACAACAAAAAGCCTAAAACTAAAAAAAACTAAAACGAAATTTTAGAAATAACTTCAATTTTTAAAACTTTAAAGCCGCAATCCGTAACTTTGGCCTCTCTATCGCAATCTCTGTTTTAAACATAAAAACCTTTATGTACTCCTTTCGTATGTTGAAACCCAATTAACATTTTCTGCAAAATCCGACCCAGCATCTTAAATTATAAAGTCTTATTATAAACTTAATGTTGCGAATCAGGGTAAGGTAAGAAATTATCTTTGAACACTGATTTTAAAAACTGATCCAACAAAACAACTTACAGATTGCAGCATTCGTGTTAGATTTTGTGTTACATTTCGTGTTACATTTCAATATATTTCATGCCGCTTGGGTAAGTATTAACTTACCAATTAATCTCAGTACTGCTGCTACAGAAACATCACGGACTGGAGTTTGCAGGAGCCTCTGCTGTGTTATCCATGTGTTCATGATGGGCCAAAGCTGCTTGCTATTTAATTAAAAGAAAACAAGTCACGACTGAAAAACCCCAAATGATTTAACCTTCTGTGTGCACTAGATAAACTTTACCCAATAACAACGTCATGTGTCCACTTCCACTTCATGTGTGCACACAGAAGAGCCAATGTGTATATGTATTCCCATGCCTTAGGGCAAAGGTCATGACTATAATGATGATGCTTCTGAAATGTCAAATCTTTGTCATCTTGAAGTGCTTTCAGTGTACTGCTGATCAGTTTATGAATATCATGTGGGGGCCTCTAGGAAATAAAACAACCATTATATAAACTTTTATTTTTTTATTTAAAGCAGTGCCAAGCTGGGAGCCAGGGGCCCACTAGTGGGCCTTAAGATTATTTAGAATTATTTACAAAAAGCATTAAATTAGCTAAAACAACAACAAAAATTACATTTCTTAGTTTGGTTATATCTTTATAATGAATATACATTTGCAGGCTGCAATCATCAGGAATTGCAAGCAAGGGGACAAGCAAAGAATGCATACCATATCCCAGTGCAGATATTTTGTGAGGTACTCCAAAATTTCTCCTTCAGCTTTTAGCTTAGCCACAGTATGGATGGCTCTGCACAACGAGGTCTCATGGAACAACACACTTGGCCATGTTGTGACCATGAATAAGATTAGCTTAGAGGCATCTGGAAAATCTACAAGTAAAGAACCGAATCAACAATAAAAAAAACAATATGTAGATAAACCTTATCTTCAAGAAATTGTTGACGTTCCTGATGAAGAAACTCAGAAACGATATGCAGGAAACCAGCAAATAAAATAATGACAAACCATTACCCACAATCAATGAAGATGTCAACACAATGGAACAAGTTGCTTACCCTCTTTGAGGATGCTGGGCTTTCTGATAGTCCCCTATTTGGCGACATATACCTGTGTAAACTCTACAGAGAGCTTGCAAATATTTACAATCCAGAATGCTCCTCTCCATCTTTAGTTTTGTCAAGATGGCAGACATTAGCCCTTCTGCTAAAGACTGAAGAAACAGGAAAAATGGTGATGTTCATCAATGTCCTTAAAACCAGAACAATTGCGTAAATAATTGTATAATGTAATTGTGCAAAGCAGAAGTGCTTACCTGGTTTACGCAGAAATAAGCAATGACAGCCTTTTCTTCATCAATCAATATCGGCTCCTGAGATATTCTTCCAAGAAACACATGGCTCTTAACAACAGGCAACACTTCAAAACAGGAGATACCTATCTTCTGAGATCTGGCACTTTTGGCCATCTTTCTTCTGCTCTTCTTGATTGATTTGAATTTCTTGGTGAGTATCAAAGGACTCAAATTTAATGACTGATTGCTCTATTACATGCTCTGTAGGAAAAACAACACCAGGTGGAGCAGGTGAACAGTTGCCAAGTCTGAGCCTTTTAGCACTCATGGGCAAAAGCATGTTCACACTAGTCCTTTTTGTTTTTTGCTCTGTTTTGGTAAAAGCAGTGGATGAGGAACTGATCGTTTTATTTCCTGTTATCTGGTTAACAGATGTAGGGGAAGCACCATTTTCATTATCAGCTCTGTTCAGGTTCACATTTCCACGAAGTATGTTTAAAGTGCGGGCTCGAGCAGAGAGCTCAGGATACATAGTGTCCAGGATCTGCATGGAATTTTCCTGAGAAGCAGCGGGAGGTGAGGAGGACAGGGCAGATGATGGTAGTCTTCCTGGGACCGGAACAGCATGTTTTGGAGTAGCTGATCCAAACTGCAGTGGTGAGGAAGGAACTGCACAAGATGGTAATGGAGTAGTCAAACTTTGAGACATTTTTGATGCATCTGAAAGAGCAGAGTCAATAAAAGGCACTGAAGTTGGCTTCTTAGGAGACTTTTGTTCATCAATTGTTAATGCAACAAGCTTTGATTGAGTTTGATATCTTCCAAATCTTGGAGGAGTAGCAGTCAGCGGCATAACAACCGGAGGTAGCGGTGGACCCATCTCTGACCAAACCCCTATAAGGGACAGAGATCGGGTTGGGGTCATCTTGGCTTTGGTGTTGAGACTCAGAACAAGTGATGCATTTCTATCTTGTTTAAAGTTAGGACCCTCTGGATCAACATTAATGTGGCATGGGGTGCTGGTACCCTCAGGACAATCCACTGCAGTGTCTCTTGAAGTTACTCTGGGGTTGTAAACATTACTTTCCAAACTTTCAATTCCAGAGCTTGAGTGATCAGTTGACATCTCATTTTGTTGAAGGAATTTGTTGTTTGCCTGCACTGATGTTTGTATTGGGTTCTCTAAATCTCCTACTTCTTGAGTTTCCTGAGAACTATATGTTTGACTCTTGCAAACTGGTTGGACAGTTATTTCATTTTCTGGTGCTTTAGCTTCTCTTTTATCTTTAGACTTTATGATTGCTGTGGAAACTCCAGAGGGAGATAATTCTCTGCTTTTAGAATGCAATCCATGAGGCTCATCTTTGGACAGTTGGACAGCAGATAAACACTGCTCACTCTCAGAAACATCATCCACCTCATCTGAGGAGATCCTTGCCTCAGACAGTGTACGATCCCCCCTAACCATTCTCTTCAAACCAAAGAACACTTCATCTTCTGATGATGATTCATCATCTTTTGAAAACATCAAAGAGGAAACACCTTCATTTTCCCTCTCACCTGAACATTTTTGATATTCTGTCAGATTTGAACAAGTATCCTTTAGTCCATTCTGAATGTCACGGGTTGATGTATCTGCTACAGTCCGTATTTCCATGGGAACCGAGGATTTTAATTCTACATCCTTAGGCCTATCTACCTCATGACAGTTTACAACAAGTGTTGAAACACTGTTCACATTAGATATCAATGATATATTAGACTGAGAATTTTTGTGTTCTGCAGATTTAACAGAACTAGTGGATAATTGGTAAGGTACAATATGCTGTGGAGGATCTGATGTTTCTGGTACTTCCGTTTTCTCAAACTGTGTTGCATAATGGTTTTGATTAATCAACAAACCCTCTTCCACAATGTGTGTGGGATCATGTTCTATGGAACTTTCCAATGTGTGTACATTTTCTTCACCTGGCTGTGCAGTTGGATACTGGGTGTTTTTAAGAACATGCAAGTTTGATAGTTCTTCTGGGTTTCTATTATTTGACTGATATGCCTGCACCATATCTAACACTGGCTGGTTGTCATTTAGGTCACACTGAAAATAAATGAACAAATAAAATTGTGATAATTTACGATATTTTTCATCCAGTAACAAATAATGAAATCTTACAAACCAGCAAGGAGCTACTTAATTGCTTTTCGCAACACAATTATTGGCCCTTACATATTCATGACTAACAAAATCATAGTCCACTTGGGAATAATGTAAATGAAACACTATATGTTGACTTACCACTTCTATTAAAGGACTATGCACAGGTGATAAAACAGCAGGCAAAGGTCTGAAGCATTCTTTAAAGTTTTCCAAGTCTGTAAATTGATCTCCACATAAAAAGTTTTCATTGTCAATTTCCTTCTGTGTGGATTCATTAGCTTCCTCAGTCCGAGAGTCGACATGTTCAACAACATCTGAACTACCTTTTCTCTTTCTACTTGGTGTACTAAATTGCTGTTCCCTATTGTGCTTGATAAGGTTCTGAGGTGATGACTTGGGCCTGCTGATCTCTGAAGATGCCTTCAGAGAGAGTTTTGAAGATTCCAAATGAGTTTCTGGACTCTGGAGACATGTCCCTGGAGATGGACAGGAAACTTGTTTTCTGATAGAACTGGAATGCACTGATCGAGGTGGTGTTCTTCTAAGTTGTGTTTTCAAAGGTGTGGGCTCTCCTGTTGAAATAAAAAGAGCTGCCACTAACACATGTAGGCTGAGAGACATAATACTGAATTTCAAGAAGGTAAAATTTGGATAAATCAATTAAAAAATGATTACCAGTGAGAAACAACTGTTCTTTGGTTTGTAATGCAGGTTCCACACAATGCCAGAGTTCATCCAGAAGCTTTCTGACTTTGTCTGAAAAGGAAACATTAACAACAGTAAATGTTGGTGAAACAATTTTTTACTTTTATAAATACCCAGAGACTTTAGTGAGACTAATGAAGAGACCATTTTAAACAATGCATACCTTTGTCAACTTGCAGCTCAACCTCTGTTTGACAAGATGCAGTCCTTTTCTCTAAGATAATAAAAAATAATAATTTATTAAAACTTTTTGGGTTTATTGACTAAAAAACAACAATAGATAAAACTTATACAAAACTTAATTGATGCCAGCAGGCAGTTTATACCTTTGTTAAGCTCCTTCTCAAGTGTATTTAGCCTTTGCTATAGACAAAAAGGAAACAATAAATTAACAACAGTTTCCGCAATATTGAAATTCTAGGCTGTATTTTATTCTGCATTGTATCAAAAGATGTACATGGTTGAAGAAGAATTTGAACCTGTGTTGTGTACAGAATTTCTTTAAGCCTTCTTTTCTCATTCTTTAGATCAATGATTTTGTTGGTCTGTTGAAACTTTGTCTCTGTGTGTAAATAAATACAGTAAGATAAGACCTCTGTTGTTTGAACTCTACAGTGTTTTAAACCAGCTGCTGGACAGTGGTGCAAAAAGCACTACTGAAGCAGATGTATTGATATTAGTAAATAAGCTAGCTATGACTAAAAAACTTTTTAGTTAAGGATTAACATTTTAAGACTAAAATGTTAAAATATTTATTAGAGTTTAATTTCTGCTGTTTTACATTATTAATCAGTAAATGAACAAACCTTTCAGCACCAAAAGTTCATTCTCAATGTTTCCTTTCCTGGAAAAGAAAGTGCAACACATCAGCCACTAGGGACATATATAGGTTTCACAATGTTTATTATGAATATAATAGATCTGTCTGGACTTACAAAATGAGTGTCTTGGCATTCTCCAACTTCAGATTTTCAAGCTCCTCAGTAGTCTGCTGATACTTGTGGAGCGAATCCTTTGTGCAGTAAATAAACCCAAAAATTTAAATGATACAACCAACAAGGCAAAACAAGAGACTAGGGACTAACAGTATAATAATCCTGCTACTATTTGAGTGAAAAAACAAACATTATTTTTATACCTAAAGCCACTCAGAATTCAGTATTATTCTTGTTAATAACACTTTGTTAAAACACCTAATACTAGTCTAACACAACATTAATACTTTTCAACTATAAAAGTTATCCAGCTAATGCAATGCTTTATTTGGACTGGTAAAGGCCCACATCTAACCTGTGCTTTCTGCAGATCCTCCTCTAATGTTTTCTGTTGAGCTCTGAGTCTCTCATTCTCCAGTTTCTGCCTCAGCACTGTGTCTGTGCAGAGAATTGTACAATCACATGTTGATCGGCAACAATCCAGTGTGTATATAAATCATATTGTACAACATAGAAACAGCTTGTCTGACTTTTGACATTTTCAGAAATTAACTTATATTCTGATCCTAAACGTGATACGTACCCTCAGCTTTCCTTAGGGACTTTTCAACTTTGTCTTTTCTTAGAACAGAGAGACACAAACACCATGAGAAGAGAATCACTGCACAATAGCTTTTCCTTTTCATCTTCAAAGCCTTATTAGCAACAATGGCTTTTTCTGTGGCAAACTTAAGAGTATTACAACTTCAACAAAAACAATACCAATTAAACCTCAATAAATAAAGAACATTACAAACAGTAATTTAATGATTCTTAAAATAAAACTGCTGTCTAATTTATCTGAAGCAGGACATTTCAACAGAATATTTCCAAACTATATAATATTGAGTAAACCTTTAGTTTATAACAGGGTTCTCTTCATATAATTTATTATGGATACATTCTTTTCATTTGCCACTTTTTAGAAATATACAAGTTCAGTACATCACAACGCAACAGCAGCACAGTGACATTACAACAGTGAGATCTTACAGAGAAAGGGTCTGTGTGTTGTCAGCTCTTAGCGTCTCAACATCCTCACACTCCTGCTGACAAGATCTCAATTTGGCCTGTTACACAAAAAAGCAAGAGGAGAGATGAACATACACATTTCCAATGATCCGTTTTACTTTAAACCAGCCCCACTAACACACAATTCATGAACACAAACCTTTGTCTCCTCCAGCTCAGCCTTCATTTGCTCAAACTCCACCGTTTGTTTCTCTAAGGGCTCCAGCTTCAGCAGCACCTCATCCAGCTGCCTGTGCAGTTTGCTGCCCTCTCTGAGCCAAACACAACACCATTAACAGGCCACCTTTAGCTTATCCTTTCCTCATTCAGTCTACATAATGAACCCACAGTCATTTTGCTTATTTGTTTTAAAATTGTGAGCTGTATTGAACTTTGACACAAATTAGAAAGACAAAAGGAAAACTTGCATTGTAAATGCTCATGCCTTATGCTAGCACTTATGCTAAGTGCTTGTACAATATCATCCTGGCTGTGTATTACACAGAGATGTTATTGTAAGAGAAAGAAGGCAACCTCTGTGAATGTACCAATGGAAACAGCACAATAGTCTACCTTAATTACATGCATCTCTTACATTTATGCATTTGGCAGATGCTTTTATCCAAAGCGACTTACATTGCATTATACTATACATTGTTTCTAATTATGTGCAATCCCTGGGATCAAACCCATGACCTTGGCGTTGTTAACACCATGCTCTAACCACTGAGCTACAGGAAAACCAACCAGCTACAGCAAAACCAACCAGCTACAGGAAAGCCAACTTTCCAATCTTATATGTTACCAAAGTGCTTTGCAAATATAATAACACAGTTTGCTTCATGTACTATGGCATCTTTCCTACTGACTTCCATTTAAATAATTGCACTTGCTATCAGAATCTTGTGGCATTGTGTGATTTTTAAGCAGAGGTTGTAGGCTGCCCCTAGGGAAGGGACTCTGGTATTACTTTAGTAATGACATAAGAAGTTATTAAATGCTATTTATTTATTTATGCTATTTCATGCTTTTTTAACTTTACTGTTAACTTTGTCACTTTGGTCGAAAGCACCAGCTAAAATATATATTTTATGTAAATAAAAATCCACATTGCAATGCCATATGTTTGAAGTGAATAGCAAAATCAGGTCTCACCTCTGTGATTTCTGAAGCTGTAATTTTTGGTCAAGGCAAACAAGGATGGGTCCATAAATCAATGTAATCTTAGCAGGTCAAAATCCCTTATATCAAAATCCCTTGGATTATAAATTATAATATAAATTATAAGGGATTTATATGTCCCCAACACAGTATCTCTAATAACATTATCCACATACACTTGATAGATTTAGGTCAAGGTGTAGTAATTAATATGCTCAATCAATACAGCACCAGTCTTAGAGAATCCACTACATTAGAGAATGTACTACACTAAAATGAATCAATATATATTAACAGGTGGCTGATATATAATTCCAACATTCTAGTTAGAAATGGCTGTAAAAGGATATTATCACACTTCTCTTTGTATTCACTCAAAAGGCGCCTGAAATAACAATGTTAAAGGGTTAACAGATAATAAACACTGGAAATGTTTTATGACACTTCATATGCAGCAAAAACTGAACTCTCTGTTTTGCACAAGCAATGCAAATGTGCATGGTAATGTTTAAACTCATAACTTGAAATACTGGAATACTGAGTATAAATATCATAACAGTGACTACACTAAATGAATGTACTGACATCAGGGATGTAAAAATGAAAGATCACTCACTCTGTGTCAATAATCTTTTGCTTAAGCGTTAACAAAGCAGCCACATATTCATCCAAACTCTGAAAAACAATCAGATTAGCATTATTAACTAACAGCCTGTACAATTAATATGGAAACGTATCAAACTACACTACTGAATGTTATCCATACTTCCAAAAACTCCACGTTTAACTTAAAGCCTTTCTGTAGCTCAAATGATAGAACGTGTCACAGCAACGTCAAGATCATGGAGGTTCGATTTCCAGGGAGCATTATTACAATGTAAAACTTTCATGCACTGTACGTCACTTTGGATGAAATCGTCTGCCAGACGCAAACATGTAAATGCAAGGTGTCGTTGACTGCACATGATGCCAGTATCAAGCATACACTTTAGGTATGACAGTTAAATGAAAATCTGCAAAATAGTAATGCAGATCTGCAACCAAAATCTCCACTTAACATCAAAGTTACTTGTTCATAGATAATACATTACGTGGAAAATACAACTTTAAAACGACAACCGTCGTTTGCCTATATTCCAATAACTGAGACGGATCAAAACACCTATCAAGTAATCTTCCACTCAAACGTAGTATATCTTAGTGACAAATGAGCTTCCTATGTTACATGACTACTTTATTAACTTATTTTCACAGCCTGGTCATCATTACTGGACAAATAATAAAGGGCTAGCTATCAATTTAAGGAATAAACGTCTCACCTGGTTTAAAACAGTGCAGTTTTGACAAGTGCCAGAAGTTGCTTCAGAGGCGATTCCTCCGATCTTCGATTGGTTCTCCCCCGGCATCATGGTATTACTTTTATAATACAAGCGAAAAAAGTACACGTTTACTACAATCTTTCAAAATGATAAAAAAACGCGGAACCAAATCAAGCCAGTCAGATCAGCGCATAACAAACGTTCCTCAGCACGTTGACTGAAGACCATACGGGAAAGACCCCGGCTGCCTGTCTAAAACGACAAATTTAAAATTGATACGTTTTAATAAAACGTTTCAAATTACTTTATCAAGTAAAACGTAATTTAAAATGTGATATTAAACAATAGACATAAAAATTAAAACATGAAACATGCATGTTGTATGCTGCAGTATACAATCGGGCACAAATTAAAGTCCCATTAAGGAAATCTCCGCACTCCGCGCCATCTTCGCAACGCCTCCAGGCATGAGGGAAGACAGATTTCTGTCGGTACTACGCATGCGCGAATCCCTCGCAGCAATCTGTATAGTGCTCCTCTGAGCTCTCGGTAACACGACTGCAGTGTCTTATTAATTGTATAGTCTTTGGCATAATAATGAAGGTGGGCGGGGCTTGGTTGCCCAGTACGTTTTACTTATCTCAGCGGTGGTCAGGTGGACCACAGTTGTTTGTAATTACTTTATGACTTGAAATCTTAGCAGATAATCACTTCTTTGTCAGGTATTTTAATTCGTCAAGTGTCCCCTTCAGGAGGTCAAAGTTGTCGTCCTTTTAACCCTTTCACGTGTGAGTTTTCTTTCAGGCGACAGGCCCCCAAGCGTGAGTTTTTTTTAATGCGACAGTTATTTTGGAATGAATCACGTTTCAGTTACCATAGAGACGCATAAAGCTTGTCGCGTGACATTACACAGTGCTGGGTTTAAACATGCTCATCCACTTCTTTTGAAAAACAAGTGTCTGGCGAACTGATTCGCTAAAAACTTTATAATTACCTACACAATCGATTGACAGGAATAAAACATAACCGCACGTTGTTTGAAAGGTTTGTTTTGCCTCCGTTATGTATAAACGATATATATTTTCCTGTTACTTCTGCGATTGTGCAATACAATGTAAGTAATATAAAATAACATAACGTTTTGTTTGAAAGATGCTTTTGCCTCCGTTTCATAAAAAGTATAGGCTATATACAGTATTAGGGTTGCACGGTTTACCGGAACTACGGTAGTATCGCGATACTAAGGGTCCAAAATACTAGCGGTGCCACTATTTTTTAAACGGTAGTATCGCAATTGCGGTTCTACCGTAAGTAATGTTGTGTGTGGCCTGTGGTGCAGTTGCTAAAATGTTCGAACACTTGTGCCTGCAAATAAATAATACAGCGTCTTTTATGCGTCTTTTATAACGATACTACTTGGTATCGTGATTTCTCGATACTTCAGCTGGTATAGTACCGTAACGTGTTTATGGTATCGTGACAACCCTACTATATATAGAAGCGCTATGTATGGCGCGAACTCCGTGCCAAAACCGTTCAACCGAACGACCGACCGAACGGCTAATCGAACGTCTGACCGCACGTCTTGAACTCTCAACGTCTAACACTGCGGGTGATCCACGTGACGACCTCACGTGACGTCAGCGCTATAAAATTTGGACATTAGGAATGAAAAATGATCAAATAACAACTCTAGCTTTAATAATAGCTTTTTTTTTGCTTGTACTTGATTGGAATGTTGATGTTTTCTGTATTAACTCTGTATGACTGTATCATCTGTTTATGGCATCAATAAAAAAAGTCTTACCCTCTTTCCACAGCAGGTGGCGATGTGTAATAAATGTAGTGATGTGAATAGGTTTAACTTTCAAGTTGTACTGAATTTAACATATTAATGTTGAAATATTATTTTTTATCTTTCTTTTGCAAAAGTGATTTTGATGTAAATAATTCCATTTTTAATTCGAAAAAGTTTATTAGAAAATAAATTTTCTAATATTTGCTTTTTTAATTTAATAATTGCCCTACTAATCGTAATTATATGAGTAATTCAATAATTTGACAGACTTGGGTAAAACAATTTGAATATACTTTTATGAATGTACATATTACTGCTGTTTTTTGAAATAATGCGTGGATATCAACGCAAAATGTGTGGATATTTATTGACGTGTTATACAGTTACAAAAGAATTGATAATAATAAGCTTAAAAAAATAATACGTCCTCGTGAATTGGTTGAGTGCTAGAACACATTCAGTTAGGAACTCAAGTAAGTAAGAACATTAAACATACTAACTCACAGTAGGAATTTTCCTAAACAAATGAGTATCGTTAKTATGATATAAATCTTACAGCGATCAATGCAGTAAATTCAACAAATCGATATGCTTAATGTGTATTACTGTATCAGTAATATTAAAAGAGCACACACATCTTATGAATCATATTAATATGAAATGCATGCAACACACTAGTTTTACTAGCTTATATTGTGACAATGTGGGAATACGTTTTTTTCTGCCATTTTCCCAAAATCTTATGTTTCAGAAGTATCTTTAACTTGTAACACGTTTCTACATGTACTTACGTGTTGTGTACGTGTAGTCATGGCGCCTGGTCGACAGTGCTGGTAACTCTCGTCATTACAACACGTTTTTTACGTGTAAAGACACGTTGTAACATGTTGGAGTGTTTATATCTCATTGTACAGTAAATTGTATATATATAGGCTATTGTGGTTTGTATAACGATAAACCTGTTATACCCAGGGCTCGATTTGAAGAGGGATTGCATCCCCCTTGTTGAGTAATGACAAAAAGCATCCCCTTTGTAAAACGAACGGCCCCCTTAGCATACCAATTATAATTGTATTATAATATCTATTATCTATTAAAAATGTTCAAATATCATAAATCCACACAGTCTCTGTGAATGGAGTACAGTGACACGCTCACATTTTGGTTCTCTCTCTCTCTTGCTTGTATGCGATGCGATGCGAGGTAAATAAAGCTGTTTTATTGAGAATGTAAGTTTTCTTTACTCAACAAACACTTTAGTCTAAAGACTAATTGTTATGTTTGCATCAATATGCTATAATAACATGTATTGCTTAGTTTCGTTCAGAACGTGCACGGAAGACCCGGAGACTTGGATACACTAGCCGTTTCTCAATATGCGTTCTTGTCTGTACTTGTGTTATTGTGGACTTGTGAAACGTCATCGGTCGTCACCCAAGTACCGTTCCAATTCAGAGTTCACATCCAGCCAAGTACAGTTAAAATCCCCGGATGTGTTCTTTCCCCGCCCCTTTTATCGAGGATGCATCAGGAGGTGACTTGTGTGGACTTGATAAAGCCCATAACCCAGAATTTAGTTCGCGCCAACGGACTTTTCCTAATGGCGCAGGAGAGAACTCATAACTGTAAGAGATACATTTCTAAATCCATCAACTTCCCAACGTTATTTCCCGCTTTTTAAAATTTAAATAAAAAAAGAAAAGAGACAGTTGTTTCACATTTTATTTTATTTTAAAATGATGTAAATATAATCAGAGTAGTGAAATGATCCCTGAAC
>JAZGTJ010001503.1:0-54969 GCA_036877575.1 Botia almorhae | reverse complement strand
GACTCAGGGACAGCTGTAATTTCACATGAAACATACCTATATTTTGGTATTTCAGAATGAATGACAAGTTTTATATTTCTGTTCCTTTGTTTTCTCTGTTTCTGGTGGAATAGATGAACACATTTTTCTAAGCAACTTTGTAGCAAGTGAAATTATTTATCGGGTGCAGAATCTTAGTAAGTTTATTTGAAAGGTAATATTAAACTCCTTTTGTGAAATAACATCAGATTAGCAGTGTCCATGTGAATTAACAGCATGCTGAGTTTAACAGCACAAGTGTGGAGTTTATTAGACAGTACTGGAGTGCTTGATCATATCCTTTGTCACAGAACGTGTGAAGTCAAAGGAAATTACGGGAAATGTTAAACTAAAGGGCTTAGCAGCCGCTAAATATTACATTAAAAGACAGTGAGATGCACAACAATGGGGATTTGGGACAGTAATGTGAATGTATGTATGTGCATGGACTGACTGATGATTGTGTGCGTGTGTTTGTGTATGCCTACAGTTACACTTTACAAAACAGGAAACCTGATATTGAATACATGTGGGGACACATTAATACACGGTACATAAACATAATGAAAGTCATGCTTGAGAGACAGAGGGGTCAGAGCCACATGCTCTCTTCAGGGCAGCATGACCTTTACCTCTATATCCTATCCAGTCTGCTATCATGAAGAGACATTCAGGGAAAAGAATTAAACATGGGGTGTTATGCTGCAGGCGCAGTGATTTTAGTGTCACTCATTCCTATAGACAGCCCAGGCAGCCTCTGCTGGTTACACATCCTAACATGCTGCGCCGCACCCTCTCCTCAGTAAATATGACATTTCATGATATTTGCATTGTACTGTTCAAGAGCTCGATTAGAGAAAGCCAGGGATGCTTTTGGGTAATTTTTTCATTTTCATGAAAAGAAAGGTCTATACCAGATAATCTGCTTTTTTATTTAAGAAAAGTAATTCCAGGAAAATGTAATTTAAAAAGGTATTTAAGAATATAATTAGAGGAGGGAATTATGTTGATTTCACACATCGCATAGAATGCTAAAACATGAGCGATGAAAGAAGCCACTTTACCTTTTATTTTACTATCCAGAAAGTGAGCTGAAAAGATTAAAAGAGAGAGAGAAAGAAAGAAGTCATTCACACTCCATTTGCCAAAGAGGTTCTACAAATTGTTTGCATAACACTATTTAATGCAACTATTCAAAGCTAGCTAATTGGCAACCTGTGAGCTCTTATAATGCTACAAATACCACATTAATCTGTTGACACTATGTGTGATTTTAAAATTAACGGCAGCACGTCAAAATATATGATGCTTTTCATTGTTGCGCTTTATAAAAAGTAATTTCACAAAGTTAGAAACATGTCAAAGTCACCTATATTGCAGTTTTCTCCAGTCCACCCTTGGTGACAATCGCACTTTCCCTTCCGACACACACCGTGCTCCCCACAGTGACAGACCTCCTGTTCACACCCTGCCCCCGACCAGCCGTCTGCACACCGACACACACCTCCGACACATACGCCGTGAGGGCTGCACTCCGTAGAACACATTTCTGAGGCAAAGCATGCAGCGTGTGAGTCATGACCGACAGGTGTGTAACAATATTAGTTATAAAAAAAACAGTTTGGAAAACAACTATAAAAATGCAGTTTTCTATGCTGGCCTCTAGCAATCTAGTCCATAACAGCACAGGTCATAACCTTCTGTCTGTCCAAATCCAAACCCAGCTGACTGTGTTCAACAACTGCTGTTAAAAGTGTAACATGGTTTACTTAAAAGAGATTCTGAGGACAGCAACATACTGTGATTCATCTACAGCAGGGGTCTTCAACCTTCACTCTAAAAATGCTGGGTTGTTTTAACCTATAGCTGGGTATGTCCATATTTTACCCAATTATGGGTTGAAACAGCTCAGCATTTTTTATAATGTTTTTAATGTTTTTTATAAAAATGTTTAACACAAACACACACACACACACACACATATATATATATATATATATATACAGGGTGGGTATTGTAACGGTATGTGTGTATACGAGTTAAACATACAAACACCAACCATCAATCCAAAGTAAAACAAAAGACACATTCCCAAACAATACCCAACCTCAATAACAGGAAGAGGGAATTTAAGTAGGGACCAAGATAAGGGGAAAACAGGTGATTGTAATAAACTGATTAAACAGGAAGTAAACCAAATAAGGAAAAACCGAAACAGAACCAAAACAAACCAGGAAAACACAAAATAAGATTCCAGAACTGTTACAGTACTCCCCCCTCCCGGAAGGTGTGTCCTCACGCTGTAGAAGACGCGACAGAGGAGGGAGAGAGGGGGGGCTTGGGTGGATGGCAGACAGGAGACCAGGGTGGTGCCAACAGAGGGAGGAGCCAGGGGGGAGACTTGAGGGAACCGGGCGGTGCTGACGGATGGAGGAACCAAGGGGGAGACTTGAGGAACCAGGGTGGTGTTCATGGAGGGGGAAGTAATGTATCCTAGTAAATAGGATTTCATATTTCCTGTGTTAATAGTACAGGCACAACACAATGGCTCTGAACTTGTCATCCTGCAAGTTTTGTCTGCTAACATTTCTAAAGCTCTCCAGAGCATCCATCAACAAATACTGCACACACACGCGCACACACACACAAACAAACAAACATTGATACTCGTGTCTCAGTGCCTTGGACACAATTTCAAGGGCAAACATCTATTTTACAAAACTACACTGTGTAGTGTTTCTATGCGTACCATAAGATTTAGTGCCCTTAAATATTAAAATCCCAACTACAAGATTTCTCCTATTAATACCTTAATAGAATTTTGCCTACTTTTTCTTTCAAATGCACAGCCAACAAGACTTAGAAAAAAACATTCAGTTTGAAGGTTAAAGGTCAGGGAATCACAGGAAGAATAATTTATTTAACACATATGCCAAAAGCTGTTTTTTGGAGTATTTAATAGATAATTACATCCATAAAGCATTGCCATATTCTGCAAGTGTCAGCATACACTGTGCACTCTGTTATTCTAAAGAGACATCTAAATAAGAAAGACTTGAGTCCATAGATGGTGCTATAACAACTTCATTACTCAGTTTATATTATACATTCAATTTACCTTCAACTTAAAATTTCCCAGTGGGCTGCAAACCATTAATCTAAATGAATTAACATGCACAGTGTAGAATTACATCTGCATGTCTCTTTCCAAGTCAGACACCGATCTGCATGTATTAAAACAACCTACAGGTCAAGATACAGAGCACTCACATTTCCAAGATTACATATGCATGTGTCAAACGGCACATTGCATCTGTGTTTCAAAGGCGTCTGTGTTTCAGATTTTTTGCATAAATCCATATAAATCAGGTATTGTCTGCAGTGAGGTAGAGATTCAGCTATAGAATTATTAAGGGAAGAGAAGTTCTCTGGTACTTTCAAAGCACGCTGCAGACAGACAGAAATGCGTAGGCCCATCTAAACAGTCTGATGCCAGACAACAAGGGAAACAGAGCTGACTTGCCCCAATCCACCTTCATTCAACTAATCATTATGTCCTTAGAACTATCACCTCAATGACTCTTTATAACCCTTCAAAATAACACTGCCCAGGGCCATTTTGATTTTATAAGGCCATGCTGGAGCCAATTTATCATTGTGGAGAAATTACACTGGTGACTTTTTTAAACTCCTTCATTGGTGCCTAAGGCAACCTTTCGGGCAAGTTCAGAACTGGTCTTCCATTAAGCCACTTTATTTTGTCAAACAACTTTTAGACTGAAAACAAGTCCTCCTAACCAAAAAAGTAAATAAACAGATAAATAAATAGTGAAGTGCAAGTAAAGTTGTTCTGATGTTTGTAAACAGGAGCCTTTTCGCCGTCCCCCTCAAGAGGAATTTTTTCCTCAATTGCGAGACCTTGGAGGATCTGGTTAGGTTGTGCTGGCTCTCCGGAATATTAAATTGCTCTAAAAGGGTAAAAGGGTGGTTGAATCGTTCAATCTTTTATTTTTTTAAACAGCCTTCTTTTTCCACGCCAGTCGATGTAATCAATTTTTCATTAGCGGCAAGGTGTTTATCTGTTTTTAGCACTTCCAGGTTCCAGCGGGAGGCGGGTCGATCCACGCCACACACCCGTTAATTAAAGTTTATTTAATTGAGGTGGAACAGTGGAGGTAATGAAGAGACAAAACCCCAACTGTGCAGGCAAGTGGACTCCCATGGCTCTCATGACCAGAGCTGCAGCTAGAAGTGGGCCAACTTTAAGCCCATGATCACAAATGGCTTAGTGGCTTTACCAGGAAAAAAATTATATTCAGTAAAAGTTTAAATTCTGTGATCAAATTCATTAAGAACATTTTTTGCACAATAGCATCACTATATTGTTTCATCAATTTAAATGATCCATTGCTAATGAGAATCCTTGACGAGAGTTAATCAAAATAAATGGATGCCTTGTTTCATATTTTCCAAATTACTACAGCAGTACATGAGGAAAACCAATATGTGTTCATCTGTCTTGAGTTCACATATTAAAATACATTTTTTAAACATATCAGACTGTAACATTCTGGAATATCTAGCACATAAAACTGCTCTCCATTTTAGTAACACTTCCATAAAATTGCAGTTCTCTTCAAATTTACAAATTCCCACATATCCGGTGTCATGGGCACTTCTGATGGTATAATCCCCACAACATTCTCTGAAGTAACAGTCTGACAGCTGCATTTCTCTTTCTCTTCACTATTGCAAGCAACGCCAAGGGAATGTACATACTGTAGCATGTAGAGATTTCCACCACTTCGGCTACATACAGGGATTGTCATCTGATGTGATTGAGACTTTACTCACAGCAACAAAATCAAACTAGAAACATAAGCATTTGCACATTTGCATAATAGCCCTCAGTGTTAACAACATATTAGAGCGGAGGTCCACAATTATTTCCTGATTCAGTTTTTTTATTATCAGGTGTCAATTTTCATTTAGAAATTTAGGGTTGCGGTCAAATTTTGAATGTGATAGTTTTTTAAAGTAAAAATAAACTATGGTGCAGCTTAGGCTGGAATTCGTGAATTGTAAACCACTTTGTGTAGCAATAAATGAAACCAGCAACAAATAAACACACATCATCTTCATCAACTTGATATTTAATCCCACATCAGAAAAGCATCCCAGTACTGTTCTGGCCCTATATCAGCGGTCAGGAACTAGGGATGGGCATTTTTGTAATTTCTTTGTTACGATTAATTGAAAGGTCAGGGGAAGAAAAGGGTATTCGAATACTTGGGAGTAGGGCATGAGGGGGATCGGTACGTGTGCGTCATGGTGATAGAAGGATTTTAAATGGTGGGAAAATAACACTGCTAGATTATTAATGCATGATTCAAAAAGAAACATCTAAAAGGAATAGCTGTGTGATGTGAAACTGACAAGTGAATGAACACAGATAAACAGAAGCCCTTTCTATATGATGCATTATACATGAGATTACTCAGATATCCTAAATACACAATATAAATATAACGATACAACTTGCGTCTATCTGCACAAAATGCAAGTGAACTTGAACTAAGTTAAAAGCTAGCCAGAAAGTCTTACTCATACCTACCATTTTGAATGCACTCCTGTCATAAAAGACCTCATTGTACAGCCCAAAATGGTGATATGACCAATCAGAAAAAAAGTTAATTAAACAAAAAAAATTAAACCCAGATGATTGTTTTATGTTTGATTGTTGCTGTGACATTCGAGTGCTTGAGTACTAATGCCTACTTGGAACACTTCTCCTCCAATCAGATTTGAGGACCGGAACTAACTGTTGTATGATTCAAATCATGACATGACTGACCACTGGTATTAGTAGGAGTCACTGTGTTACCTGTTGAGCAATCAGAACCAGTCCAGTTTACATCACAGACGCAGGTGCTGCTCTCACTCTGGAATGTGCCGTGGCCTGAGCAGTGTTCTACGCACACAGAGATCTGTGTCTCACAGTTCACTCCGGTCCAGCCTGAGGTGCAGTGGCACTGTCCATGAAGACAAGAGCCACGGCCTGAACAGGAGGGGTCCTCACAGTCCACTGTGAGGAAATGCAGGCCAGATTTTACTTTTCATGTCTCAAAGGTCTCACAATGCTTTACAAATATATCACTGGCTAAGCACACCCATACCAAATACCTTGTGTCAACATTTAGATATCAAACTGCATGTGCAATAAACATCGCTAATACCAATCTTTGGTAAATCCTTTAAAGGCATCTTTAGAAAACAGCGCTACATGTAATCAATCACATATAAAAGACCTGAACCAGAAGCAATGCAACCGGTTTCACATAATACAGATGTTTGGTGCACATAGCCTTTATCCCTATTACATATCCATCAATGCATCTGGCTTCCCCAAAAGATAAATCCATTCAGATTTCAGATAGAAAACAGGTTGAAAGATAACATATCTGTTCAAATGTTTTTTTCTATTGCTCAGGGGTTCAAGTTTTGTACTCACTCTGGTTTATGCATTCCTGACCTTGGATACAAGCTTCTGAATTGTAGCCCTACCATAAATTACAGCCCTATGAAACCTGTGATGTACAGTTCTTGTTGAAAACTGCAAAGGTGCTGTGACAGAGGTGCTGATTTGATTCTACGCTATTTTTGAGGTTGTAATTTCGTGAGATTTAACAACTATCCTCTCCCTGCAGGTGCCGAACTGCGACTACTGTTCCTCATTGCTTATGCAGTTGTTTGGAATATGCGGTCATTTTTTAGACTGCTCCCCCCGCTCCCTGAATCTTTTCTTGTAATTCATGCACTTGCTATTAAATCATCAAATGTTTGAGTTCTGTTGAAATCAAAAGTTCATGCATGCCTCATGCTGCTTAAAATACATAACAAGAGGCTAACAAAGTGCAATCGTCAGACCTATTTTATACCCACACAGATTTTTAATTGGCAATCAACCTAATGTGACCACTGTCGCCACATTTGTAATTGTAATTTTGTTACTTCTAAGTTCTAAGCATATTTTTCCAGCAGTGCTCCTATTACTTCTTGAGTTCCCCCTTATAATAACTATAGCATTTAGAAAAAGGTATAAGCATATGCTCTTAAAAGCATTTTAAACAATTTATTCCATTAAAGGGTCTCCATTTGGGTGTCTCTCCTGGTCTCTCTCTTTCTTCTCGACCTCAAGGTGAGCTACTCATTCAATTCACTGACAATTATAACATTGGTCTGGTGACCTGAACATAGACATCTAAAGAGTTCATTCCAGAGTCTATTGAATGCGGATCAATATACTCAATTGGATTGACCTAGAAAGAGCAAGAAGGAAAGAATCAAAAGACAGGAAATTTGGTGTGCTATGCACAGTGTGGGCTATCCTTGGCCGTGTGCCTTTTAGCGTAATCCCACATGTAGAATCCATTTCAGTCAGTGGATGCTGTTAAATGGTGTGGCTAATTTATCAAAACAAAAACCAGCCTTTAAGTCAGTACGCTCATCCATGTAATTAGCTGCTTGGTGGTGTTGAAAAAGTGCTGTCCTCTGCTATAATGAGCTTGATGTGTTGTGTTTTTTTGAATAAGTACTGAAATCTGTCCAGTTACCTTGGTCACAGTTGTCACCTTTATAGCCTGGGTTACACACGCAGGAGCCCGTAACACACAAGCCGTGACGCCCGCACTGGGCGTCTATACACTGACCGCTGGGCACATCGCATTCAATCCCCTTCCAGCCACTGTAGCACTGGCAGCGCCCCCCACTGTACTGACCATTGCCGCTGCACAGAACTGGGCATGCCGCTAATACAGGGAAAGATAAAAGATAAAGAAACATAAACAAAATAAAGAAAACTAAACAGCTGGGGAAATCAAACATGTCCAGGTCACGTTTACCCCAAAATAAAAGGAAAGAAATATGATTTTTTAGTAATTCCCATTATTCCCATATATCATCATGATGTATACATAAGTTCATAATTTAAATAATATATCATAATATCTTTTATAGCACAGAAGTGAAAATTAAAACAGGGAAATATGCTAAAAAATGTTCAAAATGTTACTGCAAAATAAGACCTGGACATGTTCTTGACAGGTTTCATGAGACTCATCCTGGTAGCAAAAACACTAATAAAAAACGACACGCACCTCTTGAACAATATGGTCCAAGGAATCCTGGAAAGCAATTACATGTGCCTGAGACACATTCTCCATTGCCATAGCAATTGTGTGGGCATTCCATCACTGACTCTGCACAAAGACGATTAGGTCATAAAATTCTAGCAGAATTATTTTAACATGAAAACCACTTAATATGTGTGGTCTAACAGAGATTACAAAGTACAGAAATATTATCTCTTAGAATCTCTTTGTATGTTGTCTTCACTGAATTCCCACTTAATATGTATTATGTAATTTGTATTTAATATGTATTAGTCATTTAAAAAGCTAGCGCTCTTCTTTGCCGTAAATAAAAAAAGACCTTCCCCATGACTTCATACCGTACAAAAATAAATTCATATCTGAAGATGAAAACAATAATCTTAGAGGAGCAGCTCAGGGCTCAGAGCTGTAGTCTTTTGGCTTCCATATCCCCATGCCTGACAGAAAGAGATAGTGGTCGAATCAAACGTATTGATTAGCCAGCAACTCAGGGCATGCTTCTGCACACCTCATTATCACGGCTGCACTATCTCAGGCGCTTGGGTGCAAGACAGAAATATAAAAAAGGACATCAGAAGGCACCTATGCAGGCTTGTTATAGCGGCACGTTACATAATACGGAAAGAGACATTTTCAGTTTTATAACTGAAATAAACAGAAACACAAACTAACCAGCCATTCCCTGTGGCAAATGACAAAGACAGATATGCACATGATTATTTACGCTTGCACATAAAACTTCATGGTCATAATTTGTGTGCTGGCTCACCCAGTATTATGGTGTTGTATGAGACAGGCTCTACGGTGCGGCCGTCATTGTAAAAGGCCAGGTGCCACACACCAGTATGCAGGTATTGAATAAAGCCTGCTTGCTGAACACTGACCGGAGCCTCCAATCTGTCCCTGAGATCCGGATCCAACTGCACCCGTTCTCGTGAGATGAGCCTGCTGCCGTCCAAAAGCTCCACAAAGTCATACTGAAACAAGCACATTACATTTAACTGCTTTGATTCAGCTGTTTGAAGCAGGCAAGCATATCAACAAAGCAACAGATATTTATAGAAACAAATGCAAATTCGGTATCCAGACAAACTGCATGACATTTAATTTGTCTTTAGCCTGTCTGATCCCAAAATATCATCACAAGAAATCTTTTAAAATGGACAGGTACAAAGATGTCTACTTTTCTTTATTTGGCATTACAGATTGTTATCCACACTGAGCAAATATAAATATATCTTTTCCTTTCTTTTGTCTCGTTTGACAGTAGAAATATTAAAACAATCTTACAATTTTCTTTTAGAAGCAAACGTATAGGACTTATATATAGGAGAATATATGTTGAATAGACAATATATCTTGAATTAAGTTTATTTTTACTACCTCACTGGTACTATTTGGGACATTTTTCTTGTTATAGGCATACACCTTACTAAAGAGGTAGATTAGTTGAACAAGTTGAACAAGATTCTCGGTATGCTTAAAATAAAAATAAACAATTTTCCAACTGGGCAAGAAAAATAAACTTCAGATTTATTTTCCAAAAACAAGTACTTATTACCGTACACAACTTTGCTTCTCTGGCTTATATTTATCTTGTTTTAATGATGTTTAAATATTTGTACAGGGAAACAGGCAAAACTTCTGAGTAAGAAAATCTTTTTTAGCAGTGCAAAACTCTATACTTCAAACAGAAGATTAAAATAAATAGATAGGTCTACTACTTAAGTTCAAGACTCTAAATTAAAGTTTCTGCAATTGATTTCCTACTGGGCAGGTACAAAAAAGCAATAAAGAGACACATAGCAAATTGGAGGCAGTACTCAATAAGCTTGCTTTAGTTTACTGTGTTGGCTTTGGGGACACATTGATCGAACATCTACAATAAGTTTTCTCAGCACTTACGAAAGATGCTGCCTTTATTGACAGCTGTGAGTGTTAAACACCCAGCCAATCATGGAAGACAGAGAGAAGATGTCTTCCTGTTGAAGCACAGTTTGTTTTCTGTGATTAAAGTAGGATTTGTTGTTTCTCATGTACAACTTTAAGAGCTGATTCCTTCATCTCTTGTTTTTTATGGAATGGCTTCTGTCAATACTTGCCAGACAACAGCGCTGTCTGTTGTTTAATAAAAGCAAAAGAATGAAGCTGCTTCAGAAGACAAAAACTAGTCATTTGACTTTCTGTCATTACACATTTAAATACAGTAACTAACCGTCATTTGTGACTTTGTTTTGTGACTCTTTGATTGAACAGCCTAAGAATCAATTAGCCTAATCACATCTTTACAAAACAAAGACATTTTTTATATCTCAGACTTCAATATTGTAGCACCTGGGTGTGCAAGGGAGGGAGTCCCCTTCTCCCGTAGACTCCAATTAGCGCATTTTTCTGAATGGAAATGTTGAACTTGATAAAGTGGGGCTGCTCGATGAGAAGTCTGGATCTCCAGAAGACTGCTGGTGGAATGGCCTGTGATACCTGCTGACCCAGCTCCACCTGTGCTGTGTCCAGTGTGGAGTTATACTGCAGCATCACACCTACCCTTCCTGTAAAAAGACCAAATTCAAAACACATGTAGCTCATATTGCATATTATATCATTAGTCGGCAGTTACATTATACTGAATCTACAACTACACAGTAACTGTGCCATTTATATTACTGTAAAACCTATTCATGGTCAGCAATCAAAATTAACTTCTTGTCAAATGTAGCTAGGTATAATTTAAAACACTCATGTTGTTGAGTACTTAATAATTACTGCTATTTATTTTTAGTTTGTTTACATTTGCCTGCACAGGTTTGATTCACAGCAGCAAATTCAGTCAAATAATTTGCCAATATTTTATCCTCCTCATATTTTATCCTGAATTTGACAATCTTCGGTCCACCTGACCTAGATAAAGCTAAGGAATCAGCCTCCTCTTTAAGTCTGGAATTTCAAAGGGAAATTACATTAGAAGAATATTTTTCTTTTTCTCTATATGTTCAGAAATAAACTGTATCTGCAATGATTTTCTCTGATGAGAGCCTTTAAATGTCAAACATTACCCTAAAACTTGCAGCAGGCATTTGCCATGCTCTTTAATACTCTTGAAAGGCTACAGGACTGTCATTCAGATAGACAGTTTATAAGACAAATACAATTCAGACAAACATCTTTACAATGCCCTTCAGAAAGGGCCAGAGAGTTAGAAGAACAATTTCTTGCACAGTACACAGTGGCAGGTTCCCACTCAGAGTAAGAAAACATCTTTCATTGACTTGCTTCAAAAGGATCCTTTTATAAACTTGTTAATTAGCCATATTTAGAGAACAAAGCTAGCACAGGTTTGACTATTTGGAGAATGAAAGATACCATCAGTCCTCAAGATACTCCTCAGGTGAAAGATACTATCACCAGTGTTTTACTTCACTATTTTTTTAATAATTTTTAAAGTCAGCATTACAACCCATTTTAATTCTATAATGTGACATTTTCCAAGAGAAAACCTATGGCAGGAGTTATTTCTATCTATTGGTAATCGATTGGCTTAGGTGGTATAAGACTGGACCAAAGAAGGTTAGCTGGGTTTATCAGGGCCCTGCCCAGATCTGGACCATGGTAGATGGTTTGAGGTAAGGAAAGTAATATTAGAAGCAGAACAAGTTGCTAACAACAGTAGCTCATATTGCATATTATATTTTCATTAGTCAGCAGTTACATTATACTGTATGTACAACTACTCAGTAACTGTGCCATTTATATTACTGTAAAACCTATTCATGTTCAATAATCACAATTAACTTTTTGTCAGGATGGCAGGAGTTGTTTTTATTCATTGGTAATCGATTGGCTTAGTTGGTATAAGACTGGACCAATCAAGGTTAGCTGGGCTTTATCTGGGCCCTGCTCAGATCTGGGCCATGGTAGATGGTTTGAGGTAAGGAAAGTAATCTTAGAAGCAGAACATGTTGCTAACAACAGTTTTATGAAGGATTACAAAAACAAACATTTCTTTGCAATAACATCCCCCGATGAATCACACACAATAAAGCCAGAAGTGTTAAGAAAGGAAAGAGTTCATTTTGATTTTATTGTAACTTAAACATGGGTCTGCCAGTCAATGGTGTGGTGTGACAGCAGTGCACATTCTTAAAAATCATTTCCTTTCTTAATTAAAACAAATAATTAAATAAAATACTGCTTATGGTCTACTATTAAAGCTGTGTTTACACTATGTAAAATTATATCTCAAGAAAATTCAGACATCTAATTTCTGTGGCTGAAATGTCATAATTTTACCATCTGCAGAAATTGCAGTCACAGTGTTGGTCGGGAATGTCACTGGTTTGGCTCGGCCATTCTCGAAGGCATGATTATCCAAATCCTTCAGTTTCCAATTCAGGCCAAGAACATGCATGGCTGAAAGAGAAGGAAATTAAGCATGTGATTTAGAACAGCAAGTAAATGTCATGTAATAAGTCATTCTCATTTGCAAAAAGATATTGTTTAAAAGCTGTTGAAATCCATCCCGCTAGAAGGTAATTTTCCCATTTTGCACGTGTTTGGCATAACGCACTACATATGACAAAAATCCATTCCTCAAACGAAACTCTACTCACTGCATGAGGCATTTATAAAAACTGTTTTGCATTTACTCTGTATTAGCTTTTAGCTTGTCGTTGAAAACATTTGTCATGATAATATGGCATTGATTCATCTGATGCAATACCATAGAGCTGGTGATGATAAAAAGCACAAAAAAATCTAACGTTTGATTGAAGATCAAAATCTATTTGCATTATATCATATAAGAGTTTCTCTCTCATTCTCTTTTGTCATCTCTCCCTTTTTCTTCTCCCTATTTCTCTCCCCTTTCCCTCCTCAGCACATCCTCTTCTTCATTGCAGTTAAATCGTAGGCAAACACTTTCTGGTTGTTTTTTAACCACTCAACATGTGTGAAAACAGCTTGGGAAAAGTCTCCTTCAAAGTTCACAGCGAGGAAGATTTCTGAGGAGGCAGTGCTTCACACACCTCTCTTCCTCCCAGTTTGATCTTTGGGGGATGAATGTTTCTAACATGCCTCCTGACTGCTGCAAATATCTCACAGTGGGAAAACAATGTAAAGGAAACAGAGAGAACTAAGAAAAATAGGAGGAGGTGCAATGTTTGTCGAAGCTAACAGTCTGAATACAGAGTGCTGTGGACAATGAAATCAGTTAATCTTGCTTTTACTTTATTGCAGTTATTAGAAGCAAAAGTGATGTAGTGTGTGTGTGTGTGTGTGTGTGTGTGTGAAGATGTGTGACCTCCTCTTTGGAATGAGGAGGCTATTTAGAGCAGAGCACCAGGTGTTTTGGCTACAGATGAAGGTTGAGGAAGAAGAAACTCCATCTGATGAGCTATTTCACTACCTCTTATGGGGGCAGGCTGGGTAAAACAGCCTGCACCTGAGAACCTCATGGTGATATAAGCAAGAGCATGCACACACACACACACACAAATACACACACTTTGGTTGCCACAGTTACCTATACAGTAGCAGAGCAGAACTGACAGCAGTGTAGCCACACCCACAGCGCTGAGAGCGGTGCACTTCCACGAACACCGTTTAGATGATTTGTTGAATTTGAATGCACCTCTTGATAGTGGGTTGCGTGTTAGGGGACGGGCTGGTGGAGAGTAGACAGTACCGGTTGCCATGGTGTAACCTGGATTAGGCGTTGTGAAGAGAGATGTGGTACCTGTTCCAGTCTTTAACAGGAAGTGCCTAAGAATGTTAAAAAATATAAAATGTTTTTCAAAAATGAGTGATGAAATAGTTGATGAAACAGTTTCCTAATCTTTCAGAACAACAGATCAGGCAAAGAAGTGTAGACTTACTGAGTCTTTTCTAATCTTTGATAGAAGTCTTTAAAATCCCCAACATGTTGATTATTTTAAAGTTAAGCCTTTGTATTTGGTTGCCATATGATTAAAGGAACTTTGAAGTTTTAGCTTTTACCCTAGAGCTAAAGCTTTCTTTTAGAACTACTGAATCACTAACAGAGAGGTTTCTGTATGTAACAAAAATCTGTCAAGTCATTGTTTTGGAGGTCTGTCATTGTCATGCAAAGTTTAAGAATCTTGCCTAAAAAGTGCCTAAAATAGTTTTTTTAAAGCATCCAACCTCCTTTTTGACAATTCAGTAAAACCACTGCGTGCACTCTTTATATTTTTATGTTTTGTTGGCTCTATACTTAATCTCAGTGGTTTTGGATTTAATCTCATCGGTTTGGATGCAGGAAGTATATTAACTGCCGCCGCTTCACATCAGGGATGTTTGTTTGTCTCTTGATTTGTTGCTATCCATCTATGGCTGGTCATGTGATCTCACAGCGGCCCCCATGAGAGGGCGAGTTGTTATATGTAATAGAACATCTTTTTCTAGGTCGCTGATATGACTGGAGTAGTGCACATGATTTAAATCATATTTTTAAGAGTGCCACTCATATGTTTTAATAAAGATAAGTTACGATGTGCACTTTTAACACAAACAGTTTTTTGCTGTGTGAATGTGAGATAAGGAAATTTTAAAACTTGCCAGGCTACAGCATTACTCTTTACTTAAAACTTCAATGGTCAAGCAGTACCCAGACTATTGTGAAAGTTTCAATACCAGCCTGGTTTTAGACACCTGCTTTTTATTCAGATGGACTTCATTGTAAAACGTCTGCTTTATAATCTGAATGGTTATGAGCTTCAGCCACAACACCAAACACACACACACATTTTCATAAGGGCTCGGGGTTCTGGGCCACTGCACACTGAATGAGGCCCATTTAAAAGCCTTCACAAACGATTAACAAATACACTGACAGTGTGCTGTTTTGAGGCCAAACAATGCATAATTGATTAGCGGAAGTGTGACGCCAGGCATAGAAAATGACTAAGCTAATCCTCGTTGCCTCTTTTTATAGTGTGTGAAAGTGTTGTTCGCACTAGGATGACTAAGAAGTAACTTAGTCCCAAAGAGATTTCTGCTCTTGTACAATCTGATCCTCTGTTAAACTCCCAACCTCTCCTTGACATTGAGTTGGCATTCGGAATGCCAGTGCAAAAGAAACTACTATACAAATGAAAAGGATTTGGAAGTTGAAAGAAAGAAAAAGGGCAAACAATAGAATAAAAGTCCTTTCCTGGCATTATCCGGTATATAAGGAGTACCACATTAGCTATCCTACAGAAAAGTGTACTTTTTGACTTTAAGAATAAAAAAACATAAGTCTATAGGTTACAAAAATAAGGAAACAGTATTTCACAGATGACATGTGAAGTTTAGCTACAGCAAAGCAAGTGTTGAGCTAAACATGGTACATGTGCACACACAGACAAACATGGCACATATGCTTAATGAAGAATCACACATAATGAAGAATCACACAAAAACCTGTGAAAAACAGGAATTTGAGTGAAGGATTTGCACACTTCTTCTCAACTATAACTAGGACTGAAGGATCCTCTTTGAGGCAGAAGCATCTGCCACCTCAGTAGGAGTCTCGGAGCAGCAGGTGCCTCTCTAGCACTCGACAGAGTGGTATTTTAAGACGCTCCCTGGAGGTTTCTGCGCCACTGCCATTTTAGGACAGTCCCTTTCTGTTGACATGTAATGATCAGAGTCTTTGTGGCAGACAGTTTTCGAGCTAACAGTGAGAAAGGTAGAAAAGTGAGAAAAGGAGAATGTAAAGAATGTGGAAGACTGTTTGTGGATGGACGACAGGAGAGAGAGACAGAGAGAGACAGAGAGAGAAAGAGAAAGACAGAGAGAGTACAGAAATAATTGTGCAAAAGATAGTTGTGCTCTGCCTATATTTAGATAAGTAATAGAGATTCTTCGCTTGATGTAATTACAAAACATCTTCATATGCATGTGAAGCACACTCCTACTGTAGTCTATTGTTTTTTTATTTTCTGTCCTCTACATAATGAAGCACAACAGCTGTGGCCCGATAAAGATCAAAAACCTGACACGCTACATTGCCAACACTTCAGTTTGTAATGAATGTGTACAGTGCAACTGTAGGGAGGCGTCTATTCTCCACTGAATGTCATTTCATGAAAGAAAACAACAGCTATGACCAATTTTGTTAGAGCCAATTTATTTGACAGGTTTTCCAATAAAGTTTTATTTATTTATTTAAAGAATAGCAGATTTGACACCTTAAACACTTAATGTGCAACATATAGACTGATAAAGAACTTACAGGATCGAATGTTTAGTAGAGGTTTTTGTGGAGAAGGGATGCTGAAATTACTGTCACAAGGTAAGCACGTGAGGTAAGCAGAGGTTTATATATGCTTATTCTAGAATTGTAATTGGATTAAATAAACATGCTCCTCTCAAACTCTCCATAGGTGTAATGATTTTCTATTCCCTAATAAAATTTTCTATCTTCTAACCCCACTCCTAAACCTAATCCTCACAGAAAACTTAGATTTATGAGGCCACAGAAAGTGTCCATGTTTAGGTTGTTATACACGTCATTATACACACACTTTGCATACATTAGTTCATTCTGATTTATTTAGCTAAATCTATCTCACACACACTTCAATAATTTTATGACAGGGAGCAAAAGTGAATAGCCTTTATATTCATATTTGCTTTGGGTAGCAAAATAGTTTAGTTAGATTGCTTTTGTAATTGTAAAAAGCTGTACAGAATCACATCAAGATATTTGTCAGCATATTTGGCCATAATTTCTATTTTGGGCTAAGCACATGTTTTTGATGTATAGAAATATGGTGAAATGAGTTGTGGACACTTTAAAGCTGTTATACATCTTGTTTTACCTTTGAAGTGGGTGGCAGCTTTGGCTCTGGGGCTCCATGCAGCAAATGCAGGGTTATATAAACGGAGCCATTATGACATTATCCTTAATATATCACCCAGGGAAGGTATAAAGTTGAAGGTATGCTATTTGTCTCAAGTTATCCATGCTGGAAGTCATTTCTACACCACTGCTTTTATATATTTGAACATATATTTCACTTTATTCCATTAAGTGTCATCCACACCAACTGCAGAAGCCAATAATTTCCTACATTATTTCATTGTCTTTGCTTAAAAAGGACTGAATGTGGTACCATGTTAGCTACACACAACAAAAGAGGTTAAGCGTGATTATCATATGGTAGCCCTGAATTTATACTAATGTTATTCCATCAATATTTAATAAAGGACACTAATTAAGTATACCGGTCCATCAAATATTTTAGGACCAGACCAAACTTTATTTTTCTGTGAAAATAACATTTTTATTTATCTTTATTTGTGCTCTGTGTCCACTACCTGGTCATTTAATCATATTTGTCTGCATATTTTTGGCATAGACTTATAAGAATAGAAACAATACATAATAGAAATGTAGGCTTCTGTATGGTGCCTTTTGGGTAATTAAGTCTATAGCTGATGCTTTTGCGTTCATATTCGGCTTCTGCAGGACCCAGCCTACCGGGACAGTTCCCTTCAGCCTTTTGAAGTGAAAATGCTGAATTTAGCATTTAGGAATTTGCATAAGGATGTGGAAAATCTATGATGCAGTACATTACTATTTACTCTGTAAGTCTGTTATGAACAAAGACTGATTTTATATCAGACATTTTGTTATAATTACTATAAGAAATCCTTTTATGAACACTTATTTTGCATATAGGCTGTTCAAACCTTTATGAAAACTGGTTAATAACCATGTACAAAATTGCAATAAAACATTTTATTGAGCAATTATACTAAGAACTAGATTTTCTGAAATGTGAGTGATACCAAAACTCAGGCCAAAACATTTCCACAACATTAACGTTTTAATTTGATGCAAACATGTTTTAACATGATGCTAATATGATTTAACATGATGTTAACATGTTTTAGCATGACTTAGCATAATGCTAACATGATGTTAACATGTTTTAGCATGACTTAGCATAATGCTAACACGACTTACCATCATGATGTTAGCATAATTTAACGTGATAAATATACTGAATATGGCTTATTCTTAATGTTATGAGGTTGCTAGGGTGTGGCTAGCACATTGCCAAACAGAAAATATACAGCTGCTGGAGACATCATCTTAGGAGATGATGTGTGTTTATGTATGCCTGATATGATACTCATGTCAGACATAAATAAATGCACTCTGTCAGGTAGATGCTGGGTAGTCAGCCCTCAGCTTGAGTAGTACACCTCAAGATATCTGTATTGACAGTAAGATGCACTTCATAAAGGCCTCTGTAGCTTTTACCATGATATATGATCTAAAATGAGTAGTATTAAATAATGGGGACTCAGTAAAAAGGACTTTGTTTGAACTTAAAAATAAAAAGTATGGTTTTTACCTCAAATGTTACATTACAATACATGAGGCTGTTCTGTCAATTTTTAAACATTTCAACTTTTACTCCACAGAGAAAAGATATAGTTCACTGATCACATTTTGACCTTTTGTGTCAACATGCCCCAATAGGAGGGCATTTTCTAACAGCATATGGGATACGTTGTCACATTGAAATCTGTAAGTAAACAGCCTATAGTACGCTTTTTTAGATTAGGTAACAAACATATAATAAATAAATAATAAACCATTGTTTAGGCCAACACATTTTGTATACATTTATAACATTTAAAACACTTCAAAACGTAAAACTTTAAAACTTACGCATACCTTACAATACTCTTGTCCTAATAACAAAGTTCAAACATTCAGTTAAAATATAACTTCAATATATAATTTGGTATCATATTCAATGTATTCAGATTGATTTAGAATACTTTAGGTAAATCTAGTGCAGGAGTTATAAATGAGTGACAGGTACCTGTTTTCCAAGCCTACGTTGCCGCCCAAAACCCAGTTTTCCTGCAGCTGCACACATTCAGATGCACTCTGAAGCTCTGCCGCCTGATTGGCCAATGATTGGTTGAGGGAGGTGACTGACGAATGCTGCTTGTGTTGATGTGGAGCAGGTGGTAGAGGGGGCAGGCCTGGCTGGCTGGGAAGTTGGTCTATTGGGAGAGAGGCAGAAGTATTAGTGAAGCTTGTTAACATTCTGCTTTACACAAAGGGCAGGCAAATTATGTGGCAGTTTCATACTGAATTGAGTTAAATCGAATTTAGTATTGAATTTGTTCCTATAAATGCTGTCAAATCAACTTTCCTTTGTCTAGTTTTGTTATGCAAATAAAAAAGAAGCAATATAAGACATACAAAATCTGTTATGGCAATCAAATGATTTTTAATAATGTGATCCAATGTGTTGTGATGTAATAACAGCCTGTATCTTATGTCAAAAATGAAATGGAGAAAACCAATGTTATTTAAACCATGAAAAAATACATGTATTATCTGATTTATTTTCAAGAGAAATGTTAATGGCAAAATGTCTATACCGTATGCTAAAAATGTTTTCCTCTTTGTATCTTTGTTGTCATTCATTTAACAATTTCTGTTATTTCTAATAGATTTTTAGATTCTACATAATAAAATAGTCTTTATATTTTTATAATATATTAAAGTGTATGATACATGCCCTAAACTACAGTTATGAATGTTTGGATCATATTGAATGCACATTATATGGTACAACAAAATAACAAAGGAAATTGAAGTGGTACACCTTCTGTGCAAATAAAGTGGTATTTTATACAATGTAAGACACTAAAATTACACTGATGAAGTAATCCAATAATTCAACTGCTTTTAAAATAGGACCAGCAACTGGGAATCTGACTTGGAGTGTGATTTTTAACCATGTAACTATGCCACTTACAAGGACTTGAAACAGAGAAGGAAAAATGGTGCGTTGCTCACAGACTTTTCGACTGAGCAAACGTACGTCTCCGCAGGCCGTCGCCGGGGAGCAGATGTTTTATAATGGGCTCTTAAACTAAATGCTTCACGTTTGATTACAGCCAGAGAGAGACTCTCGTTTAACTAATGACCGGAACCTCCATTAGGACAGTAGGAAAAAAACAGGTTTTCTCATTTCACTCCAAGCTGGGTAATTGCCCCCCAAAATGACACTGTGTGATTATCTCACTGTCCCATCCTGCCGCCGTGCTGACAGGTCTGTTTCCGTTTGACTACGGGTGTCCAAACATATGCTGTCAGACGCCAGACTGTCACCAGAACGTACTGCTCAGGCAATCCACAAAAATTCAATATTTGCCTTATTCTTATGCAAAACACAAAAAGGAATAATGGGTGGTATAATAGAAAGTGCTCTTGATCTTCTTTTTAACGTTCAGTAATAAATAATTTAAATGTCAAAATTGTAATGGCAATGATCAAAACGTCCCTACTAACTATTATTAACATTTCAAATGCATCAATCACAAACTGACAAGCCTGATTTCTCCCCCACATAACATTTCATTCCACTGAGTTTTGAAATCAGAAAGTGTCAAAACAGTATATCTATTGTTGTATTAATTATAACTGAAATCTGTGCTTGTACTTTAAAATAAATGCTACTTGTATCGTTATGTTTTCTTATTAAAAGCAATGACATTTATGCATTCTGTGGAGTCTTAAATGTTTAAATATTTTTTGGGGCCGTTATATTTTATAATTTCTAACAATAATTTTGTGTTATTACCTTTAATAGTCACTAGTAAAGTTTAATAGTCACTTTAGTAAATTTGAGGCCAATGCTATAATATAAATAACTGACATTTGACTGACATCAGAATGGGCCAAAAAGTGTTCAAACTGGGTGGATATTTTTCAGAAAACCCCTTTTAAACACCTTTTAAGTATTAAGCCAAAAGCTGCAGAAAAATGCATTACACTTTTTTTATTAGTCTGCAAAATAACTGTAATAATGATAGACAATGAACATTAAACATTCATATTTTGAAACGAAACTATTCAAACCAAATCTATTTTATTCTTCATTTTAAGTCTTACATTGAGCAATTTGGAATACCAACCCACAATTAAAGCTGCTCTCTGATTTAGGTGCTTTCAGGTTTAAGAAGAATATAAGTGAATAACAATTAGTAACCTACTGTTGTAACTGATTGGTGCATCCCTACCTTTTACCTACCACCAACCTATTGTCCAGTTTGTGCCAAAAACTATTAAACCACAACTAAATCTGTGCTACACTGTAGAGGCTGAAGTGAGAAAAGAACAGGAATCATCATGACAGGTGTCTCGCCATATTCACGACCGGGTTAAAATAGACCCATGTGACAGATGCATTAGATAAAGTGTTGCAAAGGAAACACGCTATGCGCTCCGCTCTGTACTTCTGACAAAAAGAGGTCACCTGGTGCCGAGATGGCGATGTTAAGTCATGCACTTACACGGCCAACTCCATTACACTTTGATATTGTTTGCATCCACAAATACATCAGACAGTGGCAGGAAATGAAATGTCAGCCATCTTAAGAGACAGTGAACTTTTCTAAAGCAGCACAATTTGCTTTAAATGTGCCCTTAAGGTAACTCATGTCTTTTTGAATACGACTTAATGGAAAATTGTAACAAATTATTTCCTTCAATCTTGATAAGGAGGCAGTGCTCCGATTCAATCTGAGCCTGCTAGACCCCACATACTAACAAATGATTACACACAGCATGAACAGAATGTTAAAGCATTCAGCAGGCTTTCCATTTAAATCTGTGGCAATCAGCTTCCTTTAATCAAACTCCCTGAGCAATAAAATAAAATTCTTGCGTGCATGATTGGACGTAAACATGGCGTACGAAGATTTCACCCAACAAGCGCTTCAATCCTGCATAGGTTTATGCGTACATCAGCGACTTTCCCTGAGATTAACTGGAAGGAAATGTGCTTTTCATAAAGTTTTGATTTGCAATCTGGGTAAGATGGATTGTGCCAGCATGAAATTTTTCAATGTCAAGTTGTTCCACTAAGATTTAACAAGATGCTTTAGTGGGCCGTTTTGATTAATTTTGGATGCAGGGCTGAAACGACATCATTTCACTCTTAATACTATAGCTAATGTCTGTCTGTGAAACACTGCAAAGGGGTCATCTACATTTTCCTTACCCATGGCTGAAAGCTAAAGAGGACATAAACATTAAAATATTGAATTAACCTGTACTGAGACATATTTATGCTTGCATCAATGGCAAGCAGGCATAAATGTAATTTACACCCTGTCTGATGTTACTCACCTCTTTGAATCTACCCTCTCTGTGCCTGTTTGTTAGCTATTGGAGCCAACACTTGTTCAAAGATTAGAAGAAAAGATTAGAAAAGATTAGTGTATATATATATATACTTAGCATCTAGCTACAAAATGTAAACAAACATATTTTCAAACATATTTTGGAGTTCAAAAACTAAGAGTAAGTACCATTAGAGTAAAGAGTAAGTTTTAGAGTAAATTTAAATTAACAGTAAATTCATCTAGTTGTCTCTTATGGTCTCAGTGAGACAAAATGACATATGTGGTCAAAACTATTTTGGGCAAAAATCCAACAATTACTGATTGTCTTTAAATAAAATAAAAAGCCTCTGGCTATGACAAAAGCAAAATATAAACCGTCAGTTCATTTATAAATTATTTTAAATAAGAAACAGAGGCTTGGCATTACGTTATTGTGAATAATTAAAAGAAAATAGCATTTATAATTTTTTGTGTTAAATTTACATATAATATTGTGTGCATGCCTGAAAGGAGCTATTAAATTATTATTCAATCTCAACACAAAACGATGCAAGAAAAGAAAATCTCTTTAAAATCTTAACACAAACTAAAAGTGGTAAAGAGATCAATTCACAACTTTTTCACTCTCTAATTTTTAGTCTCTAGGACATTTACATTTANKTTACATTTACATTTAGGCATTTGGCAGACGCTTTTATCCAAAGCGACTTACATTGCATTATACTACACATTGATCACTATACATCGAGTATGTGCAATCCCTGGGTTCGAACCCATGACCTTGGCATTGTTAACGCCATGCTCTAACCACTGAGCTACAGGAAAGCTGAAATAGGAGGAAAGAGGAAAGAGAAATAGGACCGCACATAGCAGCACACAGGAATATTTAAAGACAACAAAAATGATAGGTTTGCAACAAATGCACATTATTTGAACATGTCTCCATGGTCAAAGTATAATTTTGTTGAATTTCTTTGAACTGCACTTATTTCTGTTCTTTCAAAGACAGATGTTCACACCTTTGCACCATTCTTGATTGAGCACCACCCTATATTTAGACATCTCTGCTTAGCTCTCCTTCCATTGACTTTGACAGTCTATGTCCCGTCCAATCACTTGAGAGAAAATGTCACAGCTGGAATATCTGTCTAGAGCAGGAATAACGCAGCAGTGACCAGTGAACTATAAATGTATTTCACTCCGAGTTCAATCTCTTTATGAGTCCTTTTAAAATTCTCCAAAAACAACAAAAAAGTCTGGAAATGTGAAAGAGTGTATGAATCAGTTATTTATTTACACAGTTGGACTGAATATAGATATACAAACCATACTGTGTGCCAAAGAGTTTATAAAAGCTCTCTAGCCACATCTAATTAAAACAAGAGAGACACCTACACAAACATTATATTATGATTTTCTGTTTTTTTTCCTCTGGCTAAATCAGTTTCAGTATGTCATTATTATGGCGAAAGCACTGGTAAACTGAATTACTACATAACAAATCGCTTAAGAAAAACAAAATAAAAACTACAAGAAAATATGCAATGCACTAAAATTGCTCTCCTAGTCTTTTAACCTGAATTCACCTAATAGGAAATATTCAAGTGAGTAGCAGTGGGGCAGAGCCCACCTACTATGTGAATAAGAGTTGTGGAGGAGTTGGCAGTGTTAGACTATAAATCTGCTATAATGGTGAAACTTGTCTACCTGCCATGACAGGCTATTCAGGAGGCATTCAGAGTCCAGCGTTAAAGCAGAGCACAAGCATTTAATCAAAGTCACACAGCAGCAGAGCTGAAAGTGTTCCCTGGGACTGGAAACTCACAAAGAAACATTTCATTCCCTCTTTATATTTTTCTGCAGTTTGATTTCTACTTGCTAATATCTGAATATGCACAGTAGGGACGTTCCGATATAATGATAGCTATTTGTCATACCTTTTAAAAAAAAAGAATTCTCAGAATTTTCTCTCCGGCAAGAACTTTAGGTTAAAAGGAGTGATTTTTCCTGTGATGCGATTGCCCTTAAGCCATCCTGTCTGAAACTGACATCAGCAATCTGTTACTACTGTAAAACACCAAGACCCCAGTAAAGACACATCACACCTACACCCTATCTGTCATGTTGCTGCTGAGATTCAATTTTATCAGCTTTCGCCAATCATCAATTTTCTTCCTTTTCCTCAACAGGAATTGTCATCAAAATGATTCACCATGTTAAATTTAATTTAGCTGAAAATTGCATATAATTTATTTCAAAGCAATTATGCTGTACTGTATTTATACCTGCCATTTAGAAGATTCATCTACATTTATATACAGTACAGATCATCCAACATATGTACTTATTTTGACTTCCACATGAAATATACCTCTTCATTTGTACTTCTTTACCTGTGTAACATGCTGTTGTGTTACCATATGATGTACATTGTGTGAATTTATGTTTAATTAAATTGAACAATAATTGAACAATGATTGAATTCAACATAGTTGGATGGTGGTTTCAAACCAACTGTTGTCAATAAAAGTATTGTTACGCAAGAGCAAAGAATTGATTTCAGCATTTCAACACTGTTCCCCATGATAATTCCTCAACATTTGATTACAGCATCAGTCATTTCTGTCTCATAATAATACAATTTTCCTCTTATAATCTATCACTCTGGAAACCAGAGACCTAAATTCATTTAAGGTCACTTTGGGATTATATGAATATTTTAATGAAGTCTGTAGTTTTCATGCAAAGCATAAAGCATATTGTTATAAATAACCACATAGACCAGATCTGTTATGAATAACAAAGATAATAACTGACTTCACTCTGCGATGTACTTCTATGCAAAATAAAACACCATTACTAAAAGTTTGTGCATTAGCTGTTTTATTTTTTTTTTAATACCTGTGATGTTTGTTTTATTATCTCAAAATAATTTATGATGTTTTGTCTCAACAAGTCTACCTGGGAAAGTTAGCTTTTACAAAACTGTAAAAGAAGATGAACTCTCAGCAAAAACAAGCTCCTCAGACAGTGAGTGTGATTCAGCCTGAGAAAGGTCACACATTTGTACATTACCTTTGATTTTTCATCAGTGTAACGCTTCAGAAACAGCTGGGCTAAAATGTGCTTGGATCAACCAATTTAAATGCTAAACTTCTCTGGGGGAGATTGAGGCTTCTTCTTAAATACACACTAAAAACAAATCACTTGGCCCACTTTGAAGAGCGGAGTGGGAAATTGAATGACCCTAATGTTAAGGTGTATTGTGTCTGGGCTGGAGTAATGGAGATTCTGCTGTCTGGCCTTAGAAAACAGTCCCATCGTTAGCCCTTTAAGTTCCACAGAGTCTTTAAACTGAGTTAGTATTGATGGAGCTTTTTGCACTCCAATGTGCCTCATTCATTATTTTCTCTGCTTCATAAGGTATGCACTCAGCCACCTAATATTCCTGCTTACATGGAAATTAAGACATTACAAATAACATCAACGAAGTTAATGTGTGATTTATTGTTCTTAAAATCATATTTGCGAAATCTGCATCAACCTATAAGGAAATGAAAGGGCATGTTTTCCACACTGCATACATGCAAAACCGATATGCCGTTATCTCAATGCACTGAGATTAAAAGATGTCTGAATGTGTCTGCAGCCTCTGAACCCGTTTTAACATGCCTCAAAAGATCTTCTGATCCTTTTTCATGTATAACACACACCATATTCTGAATGATCAAAATGATTCAAGCATGTACTCCATTTTCCTGCACTGTGTGACCCTACAGACTACCTGACAACTTTCAGATGGTCTCCATAACATTGCTTTCAGCCAGTTTGGTTTCACACCTCAGGGTTGAGACCCAGACCTTAAGCTCTCCTCGCATGCCAGAAGAATGTACAATGATAATCTTGGTCTGACAGACCGTGCTGCTGTGTACTACTCCACTGCCTTCTGAATAATGAATCCAGTGCTTCTTCTAGTCATTTTCTGTAGAGCTGGAAATAGCTCCAGAGCAGCCCAAAAAAAACTACTGCTGAGCTGGCCTTTAACCCACTCTCTAATCCCTGAAAGCAGACAAGCAGCATGCCACACAAGCATTCAGATTTGGGCTCAATCACATCAGCTATCAGGTTCTGTGTAGAAGTGGCTTTACATGTCCTTTTATCATTTTTGAGAATAAACAGGATCCAAACAGGGTATCCAACTTCTTTTAACGCTGTCATAGTAAACATACTGTGGTAATGAGAGTAATGACATCTGTGAGATCTGAGGGAGCTTTACTCTTCTTACTCCACATTTTTGTCTTGCTTTCAGGTAAACATCTATAAAACAAAATACATTTATTCAAGAAGGAAAATGACATAAAATATAAAGATTTGCTTTAAGAACAACCTAGCATAATTTAGTCAAGGTTTTGCCTAAAACAAAAAAGCTATTTGCCTATAAGATAAGATAAAAATAAAGGTTAAAAGTAGTAGAAAAATAAACTCAAAGAGAAAACTTGTTTTATTTCATCTAATGATATTTTTGCGTCTCTAATAATTGCATTTTGTTTAAGGATGTATTTCAGTAAGAAAATTATTTTTTGCAGTTTGGGTAACAGTTAAAGCAGGGATGGAGATTTTTCAGAGGCCTAATTATTTAGTAGGACTTATTCCAATCCTTAATCAGAGCCCACAGACACACCACAGTGAGCACACATACTGAGAACAAAAATATAGGAATAAGTGTCCCTTCATTACAAGATCAAAGAGTCTTCCCATCTATGGCTGGGATTAATTCACAGGAAATGGGTCAGGGTGAGCGAGCATTGAGTCGCTGTGCAGGCTGACACATCCAAGATTAGCCTGATCATACTGAGTGGATAATCATTCAGTGAGAAAAGTTTCACCCACAAAACACTTAGATTATCCATATGTTATTTAACAGATTAAGCAAATTCCACTGTTAGAGCAATAAACTGAGATTTTTGGTTCTTTTTATGCAAGTGGGTGTTGCCTATCAAAAGAGTGTTTTTTGAAAAAAGGGAAAAGAAAGAGAGCATACTAATTATTGACAACATTTACATAATTTTCATTTAATGTTCTCGGCATCCAGTGTTTGGTCAAACATACAGCCCTGTCCCAAACTCAGGCCACGGGTTGTGTCAAAGTCCCTAAATAGTCAGAGCACTGTTTTAAAACTGCCACAAAATCATAGTGTTTACACTCTTTGTCAGGTTAACTAACAAATGTCTTTTATGATCTGTAAATGTCATCTAAAATGTCTTGCTTATAGTTCTCTCTGCGCATATATTCTAACTGTGATAGAATATATTTAAGCGTAACAATTTTCCCTTAATAACTGTATTAAGATTTTTAAGCTAAAATACGTTACAAAGCTTGAAATACCTTTATTGTTATTACTTGGCAGCTTTATTTATTCTGTGGCATTCTGTTTTCATGTAGCTTTAAAGGAGGCTTAAAAGTCATTGGTACCATTGTTGTTAAACGCTATAAAGAAATCTTATGGGCTTTTAAAGTCTATGGGTTTATTGAAATATTATAGGCTTTTAAAATCCTCTGTTTCTTTCTGCATTAATGCCTCATGCATTCTGGTGCAGCAGAAGCATTGTGTCTGGAAAACATCACGGCCACAAAAAAAAATGTGTGTGTGATATACAAGCAACTCACACGCAAGTGCCCATACAGTGATACATTAAGCTGTGCTGTTCACAACACAATACACATTTAAATTTTTTGTTATATTTACCTACAACCCCCCCCCCCCACCTTTTCTGTCTTCATTCTACTGTGCCTGTAAAAATGTGTAAAATAGTTTATAATAAATGAGATGAGAAAAAAACACAATAGAAATGCCTACTTAAAGAAATCATGCAAATTACAATTCCTTAATGTGCAGTAAATTAATGAATAATATTGTGCAAACAGGTGCGGACGGCACATATAGGTAGTCATCATATCTCAGGCATATAAAAAACAATGCTACAAACCTCACCTTATGGTCCAAGTCATAAATCAAATAATAGTCCTGAATAGGCAATAAACATTATATAACACTAGGGACAGAAAGATCGTGTTAGCTTTTGTGTTAGTGCTTGAGTATGGAGACCTCTGTCATCTGTAAATATATGTGGATTTGCGTGCATGTGACCCTGTTCGACTCTGTTGTTCGTTTCAGCTTGATGTATCTGTTCTGCTTACTCTGGCCAGATCTCTGTACACACCGATTACTCTCTGTCCCAGCTGCTAGTGCTCTGCTAAGCACTTCAATCCATCATTGCCACACCTGCCCTGATGCAGGCCCCTTGTTGAATCATAGTTTTCCATACCTGGACCTACAGGACAGGGCAGAGCAAACTATAGCATTGCAACACTGCATTTCTGTTGCTTTGCCGCTTCTATGGTGTTATGAGATCTTTTAAGCAGACAATATACCTGGCTGTATGTTTGGTATATCCCTATAACAAAGCTGATTGCCAGACAGGACTAGTCAATTAAATTTTAACTTGCTTTGCTAACATTCCTACTGGCTTCACCACAAAAAAGATTAATAAATGCAAATATTATTTGTAATAATAGCTGGAAATTATACAGTTCTAATATAGCCACATGACAGCTCCATATTCATACACACTTTTGCTGGAAAGTGACGGCATACATTATGACACCTTATTAGTTTATCATTTTCAAACTGTATTAACAGAAACTTCCAAGACAATCATGAGGTCACTGTGAGTGTGTGTGTCATTGTGTTTTTCTAGGTCTTACAGGTAATTACAGGCACATACAGAAGCAAGGTTGTTTCTTTGTGTTCAAAATCTGTTTATGGTTTAGAGTTTACTGAACTGTATGTGTGTTCAAACAACTAAAGGCTGAAACTGAATGAGCCCTTCCTTAATTGATTGCCTGCAATTTTCATCAAAAATATTAAGCGCACATATACTGTAGTCATAACCTCAATGTGTCATACCGCTAACATTGTGAATGCTGTGAACAGCAGGACTTCTATAGCACGTTGCCTACCGCAGTCTACTCTCAGACATTCATGGCTAATGAGAGGGTGTCACATTAAATTTTGTTCTCTGCTAATGCAAACATACATGACACCTAATTGAAATCCACTGGACCTAAAACCGCACATTTACTGTGCAGTGTTGGTCATTTAATACAGCGATCTGTAAAAGCATGCATTAGGCTATGCAGAGACATTTATTTGACATTAAGTGATGGTTATTATAAGGAAGATTTTTTTTTCTTTCCATAGCTGTGCAATAAAATGAACCATTTTAAACATCTCATTTTGTTTTCATAAGATTTGATGCAAATGTTATGAAACATTAGCTTTAAAATTATTTAGCCAGAATAATGTGTTTTTAGCTCTCTGGTGAATTTCCACCATTAATGGTAAAATGTTTATGTGGTTGTGTCATTGGCTGTGTTTACTCTATAGAAAGGCTGCTGTATTTCAACACACCACTACAGTCATAGAGGGAGTTTGCGTTTTAATATTTTTTAATATAACATTAATATAACATTTAATATTTTTCTTGGAATAACATTAATTTAACAATCAAATTTTACTTTTTGTTTGAAAATAACAAGCGGTCTATGCACATATTTTAATGATAACAAAGACCTTCCAGGGCAAAAATCTGATCGGGTTCTGTTTGTCTTCACTATGTGTGTTTACAATAAGTGCTCTGTTTGTAAAGGCAGATCTCAATATTTAAAGCCATTTAATAAAATCAACATGAATAAAACTACTGTGTACGTCGGGCCAGAACCAATCATTCTAAAGCAATGAATGAAAATTAAGTATGACATTAAATTCATGATTATATGCGTAGTTCTAGCTACGAGGTTCACTTCATGCACAAGGCTAAACAGGCTGCTATTGTTCTGATATTAAGAACTGAACGCTGGAGAGAAGATCTGGCATTATCACTCTCGAGTGCCGTATATTTAGGGCATAGTTGCTTTTTGAGTATGATAAATGCTTTATTAATGACTCTCCTATCATAACAATCCAGAGATGAATTGGGAATACAGAAAACAAAGAGGACATATGTTTCATAGCACACAAAGCCCAAGAGACAACCTATACAGCATTAATCACTCCACTGAAAACCAGACAACAGAGAAAAACAGAGCATTACAAATAGCGCTAATTTTTAAATCATTTATCAAGACGTTCAGAAAGTTACTGTGTCAATCAAATAAATCCTATGTAGCTGTTGTTATAAAACTGCAGCAGTGTTTTGTTTGCTTGATACGGGAGACAGGGGACTGTGCGGTACTCGTACTGTAATTGGAGCTGCGGTACTAGAGATGGATTGGGGTCGGACTGTCAGTCAGATAAGCATCAGATCAGAGGCACAGTCTGGCAGCATGATCTCTTTGCCTCTACTGATTCCTCGCAGCCGGGCCAGGCTTTACTTGAAAGCCCACTGTGACAGCCAGCCACACACGTGTCTGCACACACCTCAACACGACCGCTATTGATTCAGGAGAAAGAAATTGTGTTAAGACGGACAGACGGATAAAGACAGATGTTGAGCGTGCTGCAGCGTCCTCGATCTGTTCGAGGAAACAAACATCTTTCCAAGGGCTTTTCTGACATCTTTATTTGTAGGGTTGCCAAATGTGAGTTTTTCGTTTGTATACCATAGATCCATCTCCAGCAGAGCGAACCACAAAGGTGTCTCGTCATCCGCCCACCCCCTCTCCTTCACTTCATATTTTAGGCGTGTTTGTCCTTGCCTCTTTTCTGAGGACACATGTAATCAAATCTGCAAGATGCCTGCCCGCTATTAAAGTAGTTGTTTTGAAAGATGCACACATAATGAAGGGAGCTCAAGATGTGAGCTATGCTTTTATAGATGCCAAAACTTTTAGGATGGGCGTCAGAATGAAGGGTTGGAATCTAGGCAGTGAGGAATAGAGCCTCAGTCAGATGCACAGCTGAGTTATGCATGCATTAACTTCAGATAAAACAAACACTGCAGAAAATGGTGCTGGAATGCAATGCACATCTACATCAAGTGCAGGGGAAGAACAGAAGTGTCGATATGGGCTCCTTTTGAAGTGCTTCATGCACCTATAAGGCTGTATCAGTGTTTAAAGGACTGAGATCTGATCTACATTATGGATAGCAGCAGGGGTTCCAGTGCAAGAATATTCTGGATTATAGCAGTCAGTTGACAAGGACAAGAACGTCGGAGACAAAGCCCCCTACGGAGCCCGTGTCGAAAACAACCCAGGGGGGCTTTTATGTTGCACCTGGTTCCCACACTTACCAAAACAACTGGAATTGGGCATAATGGAAGAGGCGTCCTGGAGGGGTGACGGTGTCAAAAGCACCACCTCAGCTGTCCATCTTAACATTGCAAAAATGGCACAATGGCTGCTGCTACACTGCCAGGATTAAAGGCATAGTTCACCCAAAAAAATAAATTCCTCCATCATATACTCACTCATGTTTGGACGAAATATTTCAAACCTGTTAATGACTTTTTGCTCCTGAGGACTCAAAAGAAGATATTTTGGTGACCAAACAACATTTAAACCTACTGACTTCCATTGTATGTGTTGCAAGGATAAAAGTTGTTACACAAGATTGTAAATTATTTTGTTATTGTATTTTATTTTGTTATTATTTGTTATTGGGCATCATATTTTGAAACAAGATCACATGCTCTTAAAAGTTAATGATCACAGTATGCACATCGGCTGACATCATACATGGGCCAAAATCACTGTGAAATCTCTGGGTTCTTCTCTTTTACGGCTATATCATTAGACAAGTACAATTTCATAAGCTCCCGTCACCTGATGTTAAATTGCTTTATGTGTTAAGTGTTCACATGTTTAAATCATCAAATTGAATGTTAGATCGAATGTGAAAAAGTGTTACATGTGATGTTACATTTAATATTAATTTAAGTTATCAATGTGTTACATTCAGTTTATCTGAGTGTGGTTAACAGGAAAATATTGTACTGTATGACATGGCTGCATGATGTGTGTGTTGCGTGTTAGTGGCTATATATTAAAAAAATAGAATATATATATATTCTATTCCATATATATATATATATATATATATAGGTATGCATACTGATATATATTGTTATGGATGTTTTCTAGATTCTGAACATAACAGATGATATATTTAAGAAAGGAAATGCTGTGTGATCTATAATTAACTACCTGGCATACTCATTATATGTTGTGGCTAACAGACAATGCAGAGAAACCATCACAGATTACAGTGCCTGTCTGTTTGTGTTTTACTACATGGATACTAAAAAAAAATCACCCGTGATAAAAACCAGCTTTGTGGGGAAAGTTTGTTATTACCATAATCACAAAGACAACACAAGGCAGAGGAACAACCATTACATATGAACACAAAACCACTGAGACGTTTCTCAAAATATCTTCTTTTGTGTTCCACAGAAAAAAAAACTCCTATTGGAATATAATATAAATTTAGAATGATATATGGGTGAGTAAATGCTGGAAAATTGTACATTTTCGGGTAAACTATCTCTTTAAGTATGGTTGTATTTAAATAGAATGATTTAGGATAAATGCCAGTGCAGAGCAGCTATATCTGACCAGGTGATTTCCTGTTTCACAACAACAACAGTGAATTGACAGCTCACGAATCAACATCGACTTCATTTAAGCAGCGGGGTAGTTTTAGGGCTATTTGACTTTTCAATATTCAGCACCTGTTAGACTCACAGACAGACAGTATAGCTATGGGACTTAGTTTCACAGGTGGCAAAATGGATTTATTCAAATATAGATGAGAACGCTATTGCAATTTATTACACATTTGGTGATTTGTTTCTTTGTTGCTCTCGCAGGAAAAACAAGACAACCTGGCAAGGGAACACAGCAAAACCAAGTCACAGGGAGTAATTTTATCCTTCAAATTGAATGCAACATTCTCTAATAAACAGGTCATGGCCAAGAAATAAAGCCAGCCCAAAATATATTTCTGCCTGAGTTGTGGAACATGATAACAAAGCTGCAACATTGAAACAACATTGAAGTGCTGTAAATACATTCAATTGTTGCTATTTATTCTGAAAAATCTAAAACCATTTCTTTCAAATAATGAATCTCAAGGTTATTGGCTCTTTAAAAAATGTTTATTGCTAAATTAGCCAGCAGAGGTGTTAACTTTGATAACTATTGATGCCCGTTTCAAGTATTCCTTCCCCCGATTGTGCAGTGTGGTCGATCTCAGTATGCAGAGATGTGAAGCCGGTACATGTTGCCTTTTAAAACCCTGCCATTTTCTAATCGACCTATGCTCAATAGCCTGATTGAGGCTAATCATTACACCGGCTTGCTGAGACAATAACTTTCCTTCAGACAGCGGGCTTTGCCAAGGACTCTGGGGATTCATTGTTTTCCTGTGGTACGCCACCTTATGGCTTAAAGCATTAAGAGATTTCACTCATACCCTACACCCTGCAACCTGAACCTCAAGATATATTGATCATCAAATGAAGTGTTTCGAATATTTTTACAAGAAAATTCTTACTGTATTTATTATTAAATATTATTATTATTGTTGTTATTACTGAATATGTTGAATATTTACTTATTCAAATAAAAATAAAATTGAAACCTTTCATAATCAGCTATTTAAACCATTACAAGCACAAGATTTGTGTGGGACAAGATTACAAGCACAAGATTGTGACTCAAAAGTCAGTTCGTATTTTACTTGTGTTTTATAGGTCATATTGAATTCCAGAACATTTTCATTTTGGTCGGGGGATTTGAAATGGGTATATTCCCACATTGTCATAATAACATTGTGCAGCAGAGGCAGACAGTGTAAAGAGAGTACACAGAGAATATAAAGCAAAAGATAGTGAATAATGGTTTGTTCCACTCAGCACTTAAAGGTTGGATCTCTATTAACAGCTGAGATAAAATGTCATTCGTGTCCCCTGGAAGAGTGGATTGTGGTATTTAATGGCGGGTCCTGGGACCTGACTTTCCTTCCCAAAGCTCTCAATCTTCTGCTACATTATTCACAGTGCTGTCAGTGAGCACCTGGCCAACATACAGCAGCACCTACGTCTTCAGACGCACTGAAGGGTAGAAAATGGACTCTTCTCCAGTAAAGCAAGGCTTTTATTGAGAATGATGGTTCTGCCAGGATGGCTTCACAGATGCATAGTTAATGTCTTCAAAACATCCAAAAAGCCTGAGATTTTTTTCAGAGGTCTTTTCTTATTTTCATTGATTCAAACTGCATGTTTTCTCTACACTATTTCAGAGAAATGTCTGTTGGGCTGTTTATGTAACATAATTGGGCAAATGCTGACAAAATAGCCACAATCTGTTTGGATGTTACGGCTGCACACTGTTTAAAACGGCTGTTTTCTAATGTCTCAAATCTTTACACAACATCTGCTCATCAGACTGTTTCAGATTATGTATCGTAGTTTCTCTACTTCATCTGAGCTTTCATGTATTAATCAGTACTATTAAAAAATCTCAACAGAATTTTTAGCTAGGGATGTGCAAAATATTTTCAAAATCGACAGTCAAAGGGTTATTTAAACGATTTGTCATCTACCAGACCCCGATCTGACACGTTTTTTTAGAGAGTTAAGGGACAGAACAGACAGAACGTGTTTAATGTATTTTTAATGGATGCTATATGGAACATAACATAAGAAAACAGAATGCAGGGATTTTTAACAGTTTAAATATTTTTAACTAACGTATTGTAAAATTGTAACGCTTATGATGCAACATGCTGAAAATTCGGTGCAAGAAGCAAGATGGTGCAAAACAGCCCTTCAGAACAGTAACTGATAGATCTTTCGTTTCACAAAATGAAAGATCTATCATAGTCCTTATAAAATACGGAAAGCTACGAATTATGCATAACAACAGGAGCATGATTTGTTACTAAAGTGCTGCTTTGATGGCTATAGCGCTTTTGCTTTAATGGGATCTATGTAGAGACGCTACTTCTCTGAGACAGTTTACCATGATGAAGCACAGCATCCTGTTAGCACATTAAAACGAACACACTGATGCAAGAAATTATTATTTCTTTTAAATTTATATGAATATTTAACCTTTCTAAGCGACTAGTTGGTTAGTCACCCATTCTGCCCATCCCTAACTTCTGTTTTAAAATACCTGCAGAGTGAAGCATGTAGCATACCTTGAATGTACTGTAAGTCACGCTGGATAAAAGCATCTGCCAAAGGCATAAATGTGCTGCATATTGATCTAGTATATTTACCCATGTTCACTGTGGGCCAACATTGAGCCTTTTAGAATTTTTATGGTGTTTGTTTAGAAATACTACAGCAGATTCTAAATGTGTTGCCTAAAGGTTTGTGCCCCATCAGCCCTCTGCCACATATGATGAATAACATAACAGACCCTGTTAAATGCCTGATGTACTGTAACACATAATTACAGTTATTTTACCTTATGGCAACCTGTACATGTTCTATTTATACCTGTTTTTTGTGGCCAAAATACCGTGGCTTTGAAAGCTTTTATAAAGTTTGTACGAACATTGAAAGAAATGTCAATCGATCATTATTTGTGAGTGCTTATTTTCACTTTTCTGTCAGTTTTTCCATTTTGGGACTTTGTTTGTTTGTGCTGCTGCATTTGCATGGTACATGAGACAGAAAAACTCAGAAAATCCATCATTTCCTGTGGTAGATTAATGTAGTTTGCTGCTACACTTGTGAGTAACACTCAGCCATGGCAAACAGAGTGTGTTACACAGCAGAGAGAGGAAAACAAATCCACCATAAAGCAAATTTAATGAAGTCCCAGACGACAACGCTGCAGATTTACTCCTATTTAAGAAACTTCACAAAACAACACACTGTCCTTCAATGTGCTTCTAAAGTGATTCATATAGTAAGCAGATCACGAGAGCAAAAACTGAGGCACGGTGTTCCAAACAAGGGTGCCGACCATTACATTTCTTTAGGATTTCTTTAGGAATTAAAGCCCATTCACTAGTATGGTGCTTGTAAAAAGTTTATTGTTCACATTCATCAGCATTTAATGAGTGTGCTGGACTGAAGTTAGTAAAAAGGTCTAATGCATAGTCGATTATCGATGCTATTTATATTATAGCAAGATTATTAGGGGTAATAAAAGATGTTTGTTTAAAACAATGTGATATAAATTATCATCATCATGTAAAGCAGAATTTCTTCGGAAACATCTGTTATATTATGGTGGCAGAATATTAAAGATATTTTTGTTTCAGAACAGAGTGCGACAAAGCAAAACAAAAGCATGTCAATCAGAATGTTGCTCAACACCGATTCAAAAAATGTGATTTGAGGTTTTCTGGCGTGTGCACTGCCAAGTTTTGCCTGAGCCCATCAGTAGAGCCAAAGACCTGGCAGATACAATTTCCAGACAACTGTACAGTTGTATGAAAGTTTAGAAAAGGAAAGACTTTATTTGAAGTCTCTAAACAAAGTTGCAGTATCATCTTCACTGAATTAAACTGACATCATTTGGAAAGAAACTGAAGGCATATGCTTTAATATCCATTTTATCAAAGTATAACCTTATTTGCTTCAAAGAGTCTAGTATTTTTAACAATCTGAAGGATAAGTGAGGAATTAATTGGTCTGGGTGCATAAAACAGCTCTGGGTAAAGCTAAATGTAAAATGGAGGCTGTCTTAAACAATGACGCAGTCGTATCCTATCAGACGACAGCAAAATCCACATAGCAATCAAACAACATCCAGATGCCATTGTTGAACACATGCTAACAAGGAAAAGGGAATAGGCTGTGACCAAAGTAGGAAGATCACAGCACTATCATTTGTGTGTTACCTAACAGTGTCATCCCAAGATAATGAATGTTTACAGATCGGCAATGATAAATGAGTAGTGGCTTAGCTGAGGGTCATCCTGCAGCAAAGAACCTAAATTACATTGTGAATGACATGAAAATAATAATGCAATGCTGGAACATTCAATGTTTAATGAGATTTAAGGGGCCGTTCTAAAGGTGATTAACTGTAGTGTCTTGAGATTGACTCGATTTTTCAATCCAGTATGAAGGATCCGATGGCTTAGGCTTGAGACAGGTGACAAGTACTCTGCCATGGAAGCCCTTTGACTTGACTTCCACATCTGCCTCCACTCTGATGGACACACAAAAAATATACGGAGAGGGTGAATGAGTTGTGACCCTAAAAGGCGCTGAGAGGCAACTTCCTCAATTTATCTCTGTGACCTACAAAGTGGCCAATGGAGGTCGTGACCTGCACACGTTCACCCTCATACAGACAGAAAAAATCAATATCAGAGAATAAAAGTACCTAACAGACCGAAACATGGATGGTCAGGGACAAAGCATTTTGAGTCTGCTGTTGGAGGTGAAAAAACAAGAAAAAGACAGACCAATTCTCAAAGAAATGAAACGGCGGATGAAAATTATAATTTGCATGCAATCAAATATAAATAAATAAACTGTGGCACTACTGTTAAATAGAAGGTTATTAATAGATCTGAACTGTTTATACAAAGGCATAAACAAATTCCTCTCTCAGTAAATGAGAGTTTGGATGATTGGTCTTGGCAGGCTGGTTTGTGCATGTTACGTATTCAGGTGGTGAGCGCCAAATTTCACATCCCCAAAGGAAAACTGGGAGAGTGGGTGGAAGCTTGTATTTGTTAGACGAAAGAGAAAGAATGATAGATCTGGTAGAACACCATCAGATGAGTCCACATTCCTTTCTCACAACTTGTGATGGGAGATTTAAAACCTTGCCTCTCTACTTACTTGTGAAGAGGAATGTTTGCAAGTGAGAGATGATTATTGACCTGCTGGATACAGAGTGATGTAGTTGGCTACCAAAATATCAATCTGCCCTAAGACCAAAGCAGATGTTCTCACTATGCAATCACATGCAATCTTATGCAATTCTTAGGGGGGAAATTTATATATACTTAAAACATAGGAATTACATGTTAAACTGTGTATTTATTGCACAACTGAAGGAATGCGGGTCTGATTGAACATCCAAACATTCAGCCTTGGTTTTTTAACTGACCTTGGCTGGATTTTCTAAAGCATAAGAGAGAATATTTGTAATACTTACAGTAAATTGTACTTAATCTTGATAACATGTTTCTTAAAAGCATCGTTATCTAAGAATTACGTAAATAAGGGTGTAAATTAATTAATTAAATTAAGCCTCAAGACCACTCCTAAAACCTTTAAGTGTTACTTAAATTTATTTTTTAGCTTGCTTTATTACAGTTTAATACATAGACATAGCCTAATGCATTTTGATTAACGCAAAATCTTTGTAAATTATATTTGAGAGTAACAAGGAAGACAATAGTATTATTAGGAATAATTAATAATAAGATATCAAATAGTACAATAATATTAAAGAGATTATTTATCTAGACATACTTTGATAAGTAATTTCAATACAGTGTTGATTTTGTTGTTGATAATTCCACAAGTAATTAGAGACCCTGCAAAACGTGCATAAATTAATACATACATACAAATATACATGCACTATGCATGCACACTAACATTAACACGATATTTTAAATAATGTGTGCTAAATGATCATCTATAAACTTAAATTCAGAGTTTGTTCAACTACAGAACCTCTCATAATGACCCACATCATGTGTGATCTTGGACACACGTTACTGATCTGTGTAGTTAGCATTTCTAAAGACCAGTCTTACCAACAGGATTATTATTTTTCTCTTCTATATTCAGTAAAGGATAATAACTTTTAGGATAATATGGATACAGTATATAGGGATATGGATATAGTATATGATAATATGGATGTGGTATATAGTAACAGGATAATTGGGAAGACCAGCTATTAAAGGAAGCGATCTATTGGCTGGTTTGGGAAAGAGAAATTGCTTTATCACAAAATATGAAGTCAATTAAGATGATTCTAAAAGCATAAGCAAACCTTGCCCTTGAAACCTTCCGTATCTTCCATAGTTACCTTCCGTAACTATGGAAAAGACAGTCTCTAAAAGGGAGAGAGAAGAACTTATTTTAAGCATTGCAATATCCATTAAATAGTAACCTTTATGCCAAACAGAAAATCATTCTATTAAATCTCACTGATGGGTGTTTTAACAAATGCTACATTTGAGATGTATCATAACTGCTGTTGTAACTACATGCAAAAGCCAAAGTGTCATCATTTAGTAAAGTCTATTTTTTATATAATCTTTCTGTGTCCTTGTTAAAGTTTTGGCTTTTTTCCCATAACAAATTGGATACTTTATAATGTGTTCAATACAATGTAATTTCTTTTACAATTGTATGACGAAATACAAGAAATCAAACAGTTGATTGTATTCTACAATATATTCAATGCTTTTTATTACAAAATGGTAAGAAGACAGATTCCTTTTTTTATGACAGATTTATGACAACGTTTGAAAGCTTTCCCCTCATCAAAAAACATAGCCGTCTAGGCTCAATTAGAAATACCAAAAAAAAGGTCTGAGTCAATTTCCTAAATTGTTTCCAGAACAATATTGTATTTATAATTGAGAGCAACATTTCTCAAAACCCTAAACCCCTGATAAAGACACCCTCCATCTGTGCTCTGGGATATAGCTAAGACCTTTTGAAGAATTGCACAAGCGCGGCATCTTTTTTTAGGCCATCAAAAGCTAATCCTACTATAAGCCGATCAATTGTATTATATATAGCTATGGACTGTAACCTTTAAGGCAAAGTCCTCTTGCTAAACTGTAACAGAAAAAGCAGAGCAGACAAAGACACAATATGACACAGTAATTATCTCTATCAGTCTTGTGCTGCTTATGAAACCAAAGCTGCACTGGCACTCTGTATGACCTGCTTCGCCCATATGTGGGGAATCAGTCACTCTGTACTGGCCTCTCATGGGTGTTACCTTAGAACCATTAGTCCATACCAGACAATCCTACACATTCCCTGCCACCAGCAGTAATGAGAATGCATCAGACACAGACCTCATCAGTCTTTCTGTTTGAAGTTTGGCACTGCAGCTCACAGAAAATAGGAAAACATTGTGAGAACTACACTTGAATGGTTTGCTGGCCATCTTGTGAACATACCTAATTCTTTTACACTGCAAGAGAGACTCATTGAATCTCTCTGTCGCAGATGGCTGTACACTCTCGAACATTCTGGGCATTGTTGTGATAAAGTGGAAATGCATATGGAAAGCAAGCTGGCCTTGATGTCTGCAATGATCAATGGAGCAAACACTCTGATGTCATAAAGGGAGGCGGGGCAATGGTTGCAGCCATGACAGATGGTTGGATAAGCTTCCTGCTGATAGGTGAGGGAGGGTCTACATGGGCACGTATACCCCAGACCTGCCTTTGTCTGCCTCTCTGCGAGTGTGAAAACTCTAAACAGACCTTTTTTATAAGTCTGTTATGAATATGATATGCATTTGCATAAAGAGATTTCTCACCAGTCCAAATCGCTATGGCTGATATAGATAAGGTGGATGAACAATAAATTCTCCATCATTGTGCTAAATGGAAATGTGGAGCAGATACTACATGCCGCATACAAGAAAAGGGTTTTTTTCTGATCTTATAATGATGTTTCAGAACTGAGACCGCATCCCTCATTGGCCTTAGGGGGTGAAATGTATACACACACATAGCCTATATACAAACCACTCATGTGAACACACAAGTGCAAACACCCACACATACAGGGTGAGGGAGGAAAAAGAAAAGAGAAAGCTTCAGAGGCACTGTAGATCTTGATAGGGGTCATTTATCCTCTGGTAATAGCGACCAGGCCAGACAAAAGCAGGGGGCAGCTGGGTTTCCAGGCTATTTCCTGGCCAAACGAAGAGCTTCTCTAACTTTTGTTCACAGTGATGACTTTTGTCACAATGTCTTACTTGGCCAGACTGTGGAGACTTCCAACATCCTTTACAGGAATACAAATTAGCTAAAGTTTCTTTAAAAGAAACGAAAAGTTTGAAGTAAAACCTGGCTAAAACATGCTTTTGTGTTGACTTTTTTGTATGTAGGAGGTCTGGTTTAAAGTTTCTCAGAATACATAATGCTTCAATATTATTTAAATACCTTTATAGTTCTCTAAATACACATACATGTTCACTTATACAGCTTAGCTTAGTCTTAGCTTTGACTCAAGTAGCTTCAATGAAATATTGTTTTATTGCCTATGTTGAAAGCAGCCTTGTTTATATAGTCCCGGAGACCCACTTTTCAAAATATGCTATACATCTTCAAGCACAGCACTAAAAATGGATCATCCTAAATGACACCAGCAATGAAAATGGCTTGTAGCTAAAACACTCTGATATGTGACTCTCTACAGGGCCAGAAATTCATATCTAAAAATACAGGGAATTATTAGGAATTTTTTCTTCCCTTTTGCAGAAAGCGATTTCTGAGAAATTCTGTTGATATTTAAAATCGACATCCAAACCAACACACCCCCACTTTCATTGCTCCGCCCTTAATGTAACAAACGTGCTATATGGGCGCATGTGCCCCCATTGCTGATTGGCTATCAGCATATTATTCTCCTATTTACATATTTTTTGACACACAGACAGAACTAACATCTAGCAAATATTCATAAAATTGTTTGGGAGTTGAATTCAACTTTATTTTAACAATTGTATGTGACTGTTCATACATCTCATGCAGATCTGCTATTCTCAATATTCCCATTTAATTTTATTTAACTGTAGCTCTTTGTGTATGCAGTTTAAAGCCTACACTATAAGCCTTCTTTTCATCTGCTTCTCAGCGATTTTAGCAGTTACTTAAATAGGTAGAAAATGACGCAAGTCTATAGTCACCAATTATATAACTCCAGAGGCAGACAGAATGTATTAACAGTACATTCTGTCTGACAGAATGCTTTGAAAATGTCAAAAATGAACTCCTGAGAGGAGACCTTGCTGCTAAATCATTTATGATGTATAATGGAGGTAGATAATAATCTATTAAGTATAAACAGACATGCAAAGCAGAAAAAACACCCATATTATCAGGTAGGATACTTGAGGGAGATGGAGACATGCAACAAGTGTGATATAAGGATGATGAAATAGGCTGTTTTACGTAGCCCTCCATACCTTGCAGCACAGAAGCTCTGAGAGCATTAGCCACAGCATTTTTGCTACTGCTGCTGTTATTTCAATGGTGCTGGATAACACTGTGTATTCAGTGCAAGTGCCACGATGGGCCGTGAACAACTGGACCACTGTTATGATGACGCAGCATGCAGCGTAAACAGCTTTGGTAATTATAATGAGATACTTTAATCTACTTAATCTGGTTACAATCTAGTTTTGCCAGGGAGAATGATGCAGTATCATTGATTTACCTGCAATTATTAGGGTTTGATTTTTCAAGAGTGGACTAATTAACTAATATTACAACTACAGTTTATGTTGTCATGGATAATTTTGTGTGGGAAACTCCCACTTTATGAGAATGGCACTTGTGGGAATGATATAAAATGTGCATAATCCCGCTCTAAATTCAAGCCCTGCCCTATTTGGTTTGCCAAAGACATGTCTCTGAACAATTTACAGTCAGCCTCAATAAAGTCTCTGTGGTAACTCATCCCGCACCTTTAAAAGTGTAGTTTAACAGTTAGTCTGTAAATCTACCAGTGTTTTCTAAACATTTACATTCAGTTATTCCTCACAAACAGATGCCTACAATAACAGATAACAGACAAAGCTATGAATCTATAAATTACATTTATCAAAAAAAAAATGTATCATCACCTTTTTATCAAAAGCATTTGCAGAAATATGCACCAAATTATACAGCCAAACAATTGAAGGGCTTGTTTCATGTTAAAACCCCAGTATACGTTTATCAAACACTACAACACTACACAATGATACCCTTTCACTGTAACACCAGACTAATAAATACTCAGTTCTCCAAAATACTTGGTCATTTATAACTTCATATGATAATGACCAGTCTTTGTAGAGGAGACTGGATTAATATAGCACAGAGTCATTTCTATCGTATAGTTTTAACATGATTTTTCATATAGCAGTCTGAAGAGAGTTGGAAAATGATGAGGAGATAGTTTGAGAATGAGTGAAGCTGAACGACTGTGCTCAGAAACTTGACCTCATTCTCTTAATGGAACGCTCTGAAGCAGACAGCCCACTCTCAGCTACATCATTATATTTTGACTCGGATGGACAAAGTCCCAAAAAACACACAGGTATTTTGCAGGTACAGGTAGCTGGGATCTTGAACATACTAAATATACAAAATGAATGCACTTAAATACAGCTATATTGATTTATTCTTCAGTCACAAACATGCGTATATGATAAACAGTGCTCTTACAAGAGCTAAAATTCCTCACAAGTGAATTCTGTCATTATATTAAACATTATATTAGACTAAATGATGAGGTAGCAGCAGTAAATACTGTCTAATGTGACATTTAAATTGAGCATGTGCATTTCAGACGCAGTTTTCTTTGATCAATGCAGTGAACGACATGAGACACCACAGACCTCCATTAGACATTATTATGCCTCCGTTCAGTAGCATTAGAGTTATCCTTTTTTTTCTCTGTTTTAAGTAATATTTTCTACAAGAGGTATCCCCTCTGTCAAAAATAAAAAATGCATTTTAACCTTATTTATTTCCACTAATCTTGCATGTGTCTGCGGTAACTCAGGAGAGAATATCTGAATATAAATTAGAACAAAAATGTTTTTTAAAAATATAATTTCCTGGCACAGTTGGAGACATCCTTTTTCCCTTTTGAAAGCAAAAACACGTACATACATCACAACAAGTAAATAAAACTCGTCCAATGCAGCCCACTGAGCTCGCCACAGGACAAAAGCTATCGCAATATCTCCTCTGAAAAAAATCAAATTAAAATCCAGATGCATGCTTTGAGATGCATGTATTTCATATATAGACAATTTGCTTTTTCAAAACCACTTTCTAGTCCATAAGGCATTAAGGTTTTCAACGCAGACCAATTTGCACTTCAAACCAGTGGGCCCCTCTTCATCCAGCATAGCGTTTGTTCACGAGCCCAGCTACACCCTCTGGAACCACACACGAGTATGAGTGACTTTAACAAAGCCATCTATGATTCAGCACAGACCCAAAGGAAGTGTCTAGCTCTCTCCATGCCATTTGCTCATATGCTGCAGGAAATTATGTTATTTTCTCTGAAATGCCTACAACTCCCGCCGTGCCCCTTAGGGTGCAAACATAACCAGCCGGTCCATTAATATTGTCATCTCAACCAGTCACTGGCCACCAATTGTTACCTCCAGCCAATTACATCCCTGCCCTTGAATGACTCAAGGTGACTTTGCTGTGAATTACTCATGGGTATTTTGCCATTTTTGTGGCTCTGAACGCATACGTCACCAGCATTTATCTTCAGTGAGCTTCCTTCAAAAAGAGGTTACCTTTAAGAATAAAACTCAGGTCACTCACCGGTCTCCTGGTCCGATTTATTGTCCTGCTCTGTGTCTGTGAGGGTTAAAGCAGAGTTGGACCGACTGGAAAGTTGTGAGTCCCCTCTATGTGTTTTAAGCCAAAGCATGGCGCAGTCTGGAGAAATGCCCCCTGTGTTCTGGATATAGTCTGCTCCACTGAGTTGTGTGTGGTGACTGAGTCCAGTCTCAGCACAGAAACTTAGACCACGGCGAGGAGCAGGGCCGCATATTCCAAGCTGCCTCAGAGAAAGACTTTGGCCTGCCAGATTTAAAGTGCATATTTAATACAGAGAGTGGAAAGAACTAAGTAACTCCAAACGTTCTGAAAAGTCATTTTTGTCATTCAAAAAGCATATCCTACTGCATTTAATTCTTCCTGGTAATTTCCTAAGCCCCTGCACTATATACTCTTGTATTAAAAACTTTGATATTAAAGCTGCTGCAACACAAAAACAATTCTACTTCTCCAAGTTCATGTTTGTGACTATACTTTCAAACTATTTTTAAGTGTGTTTTGCATATTCTTGTTCTGCTTAGTTCAGTAAGGAAACACACTGAACAATACATGCAAAGATATATAAACAATAAAAAACAATTAAAGAAATCCTTTAAAATATCTGTTTTACCTGTTTGCTACTTTTATTTTGCTTTCATTTTTATCTTTTCATACAGAGAAAGGATACAAGTGAATAGTCATTAAATGAATAGGCTTTCATTTAAGGGAATAATGTCACATAAACAATATTAACAATACATTTCATTCAAAAAAAAGCATTTCAGATAGTTTTGACAAAACAAAAAACAAGATAGTAATTACGTACAGATACATTTATTATAATATAATGCTTTATATCTATCTATGTCTATATAAGTTGAAGAATATTCAATTTTCTTCATCTATTCAAATGCATTGTGCTTGTAAACATATTAGCTTATTCACAAAATATGAAAACCTAAATCAGAATTGTACCATCATCCATAAAATACAATTCAAAATGGCAAAAAGAAAAAAACGGATAAATTGATAAAGTAAACATTTGAATCCTTTCATTTTCACAACAACACATTTCATAATTCATTTATAATTGATTTTTGCAGTTTGTATTATTTGTCACATATTTTACCTTTACATAATTATCTTGGCTTATTTGGCCCTTTCAGGCAGCTGAATTTTAATATATTTTTCTCTCTACCTCTTTTAGCACAAAATAAATCAGCGGATTTACTATACAGCACAAAATAGAAACTATTCTACTTAAGCCTGAAATTCACCTTGAGACTGACAATGCTTCTATTTCTTTCTGCTTATGAAGCTGTGTTCTTGCACTTACTACTAACGTACTAACATATGCTGAATGCTTTATGACAAAAGGCCAACAGACTAGGTGACACATAAAAATGAATAAAACTGGAATTTAATTAATGAGTACACTCAAATACACATGGAGCAAAATAACTCAGGTGCAAGTGCTGACATTAATAACCACATGAAGGCATTAACTGAAAAACACATTTTTTAGACATTTTGAGACTGTAGTCTGTGATAAACAATGCAGGGCAAAATGCCATGATTTAGGCAGGCTATGATTAAATTCATATGGTGGAACATTCGTATCAGGAAAACTCTCTGTATCTCCCTCAGTCGCCTTTTGTGCAGATCAGGCAGACACAGTCGCTCATTAAGGACGTCCCCCTTAGCGTAACAGCCTGAGGTTATGAAGCGCGCTATAAAGCACAATTAACCATCCAAGTGTATTTCTAATGAAATTAAGTTTGAATGAGCAGTAACCTACCCTTCCACTTAAAAAGTGTCTCATCATGACAAACCATCAAATATTTATAAAATAGTTTGAGGACTTTGTGAATAACCAACAAATGAGTGTCACATCTGCTGAAATGAAATTAAACAGTAATTCAAAATGAAGGTAACCCATATGCCCAAATGAATACAGCTGTCTAATAGGAGCTTGTTAACTGGTGTACTGATTTAAAAGTGTGTTTTTATTTGATTTAGTCTTGTAAATAACAAAATATAATAACCTAGCCATTTGAACAATTAAAGATTTAGTAAAATTTTCATAGCCTAGATCTGGCCTTCGTTTTGTTTAAATCTCTATTTTCTATAAAACCTCAATTTATTGTGACATTTTTTGATATTAAGTGATATGGAATTGTTATCTTTAAAGAACAAACAGACATTTTTCAACAGTCATTTTTTGCCTCAGCCTATGGATATACAGTATATGATGTTTTATTCACTAGACAGAAGGTTTAGCTGCTCATTCTTGATTAAAACAAGTCTCAATTTAAAGTAATAGTAAACCCATCAAAACTATGAATAACAAAAATAGAGCTATGATAATTATATTGTTACTAAAAACATCCAAAATAAATCAATGTGTGTTACATTTTAGCATCTTCAAAGTAGCCACCACTAGAATTAACAAAAACAAATTCTTGTCATTTTATCACCAAGTTTTTAAAACCAGTATTGAAGGAGTTCCCATCTATGCTGGGCTTATATTGGCTGCTTTTTAAAAATTTAGTAAATCGTTAAAAAAATTTTTTTAATTTTTTTGTTATGTTGATATATGTTCTTTTTTGTTATCACAATTTTATTTTGTCTACAAAACCAATTTCAAACATTTGGGAATATGCTTTAGGTCAGGAGATTTGAGGATAGTAAGAGACAATTCAGTCAAGTAACTCTAAACTTCTGACCGGTAGTGTACATATAAAGTTTTTAGGTATTTTGTAGATAACTGGCCAAGGGTGGATCAAAATTCAATGGATTTAATTGAGTGGACATTCAATTAAAATATTCTTTACATTCCAGAAAAGTTTTGTAATGTTCTTTGGCATAAAATTTACTTGTAAAAAAGTCTTGAACATCATTATTTTCTTGGATTTATTTTTTTAAAAGACTAAGGCTGCAGTAAATCTGAAGATCCAGCTCTCGTTTGGGTGAAGTTGGGTTACGCCAGTGTTTTGTGTAATGTCAGTAAGCCACATCAACACAGTATGTTGAACTTATTTAAAATTTAGAAGGCTATTTATTATTGATCTATATGAGAAAATGTAGCTTATCTTTAGAGAAAGTCCTAAATTGTAAATGCTGATACATTTGTCAATAAAATCTTTTTTATACATTTATTTTGAATATTTTAGACCTGTTAGTTATAAAAAAAACATCACAGAAAGTTACATTTAGTACAAAAAAAAGCCTGAAGGATCTCAGACTCTGTTTTTTATATGCTAAAGTGTGCTTACCTGGAGCTCTGTATTCCTCTGCGTCCCTTGGCACCATGTCAGGCATGCGATGCCCATAAAGCCCCTGGGTGGATGGGTGCTGATCAAAGGCCTTCAGCGTCTCACTGGAGCTGTAGGACTTCTGGGTAACGACTGAAGATGAAGCTGCATTACGACGATTGCCAGGACCCTCCCTGTAGCCCTCCCCCTCCTCTTTATCTCCTTCCCTCTCTCCGTCTCTCCCTCGTTCTCTCCTGCTCCGAGAGAGGGAGCAGTAAGGCCGACGTTCCTTTACATCCATGCTACATTCATGCTGTGTCCCTCCTTTTCTACACCTCTCTTTTTTCTCTTCCCCACGTCTATCTGTTGTTAGGTAAATTTCTACTAAGGGTCGGTCTTTCTCTGCACCTCTTTCAACACTCGAAGTTCCACTTCACCTGCTTAGAGAGACAGAGTGAGACAGAGAGAAAGAGACGGAGAGCAAGAGAGACAGAGAGAGAGAGAAAAAGAAAGAGAGATGTGGGACATTGAAATAAGAATATATATTGAGATGTCACTCCTGCTTAGTTCATCAAGATCCTTGTCTAGCTTTAGGAGAGTAATTAGTCAATAAGAGAATAGTGAGGGGAGAGAGACCCAACAATGGTGCTTGACTAGCTATGAATCTCATATACAAGTACAGATGAAAATAACTACTTTTACACAGTGTAGAGAAACACACTCTTGTTTTGGTCAATTACGCATTACAGAGGCAAATGTAAATCACAAGTGTCTTATTTGTAACTAAGAATTGCATCACATCAAATCACATTTTAGAAATTTGGAGCATTTATGCACCTTTTTATTTGCCACATTAAAATGCTATTCAGCCCTGTTTTAACAGAAAATGAAAGAATGTATCTTCTAGCAAAAGCATATTCAAAAGCTCTGTTCTCGAAATGCTCGCTTTCATTGCAGTGGCTTTGTCATGTGAGACTCACACACACTTGTAATTCTTCAATAGGTTTCCTGGTTGGTTTGCGCCAAAACCATTCAACAAAGCTCTGGGGGATTGATTGAGTCTCACTGGTGTGCGAGTTTAAGGATATTCCAGGATTTCTTCTGGAGTGTTTCTATCTTATCTAGTGAAGCAGTCAACACACAGAAACAAGTGGAGAACACATCTGCTTAGAGACCTCACTGTCAGTTTAAAGCAGTATAAAGGGGATAAGGGAGACAATGAGGGCAATAAAACACAGCAGAAGGAAACAGAACGAACGAAGTCAGCATTACTGCAAACATCCACAGTAATGGGATATGATTGAGGTAAAACAAATTGTGAGCTTGTCTCATACTGTTCCTGTCAGAAAGAAAGTGAGCCATATTTCATTAGACAATATTTCGGTAAGATAAATGAAATTAAACCTTTCTTTAGAGCATTTTAGTCTCTTTTGTGAATGTGATGTTGTGCAAAGTTACACTGGGCCAATCAAAGACACCTAGAGAAACTTTTATTCTTCACTGTATTGGACAGCACCCACTGAGTTGTCCTCAGGTAACACAGCCCTGTATTCAGATCAATTTAGATTAGCCAGGGGCAAGGGAGACTCAGACACAGTGGTTCGGCCCTAAAAGAATTTTTACAACTGGACTCAATAAAGATTATAATCAATTTCATTTAGATGACAAAATCTACATAGACGGCAGATTAGTCAGAAATCAAACTATAGTGACATCAATTAAGTTTTTTTTAAATTTCCGTTTATTTGTGCAGCCCCCTTTATAAAGATAAAACCTTTTAAATCAGGGGCACCTAAAATTCTGGAAGCATGATTTTAGCAAATAAAGTAATTATCCACTTATAATTATTTAAATGTGATATGAAGGACTGCACGCTGGAATATAAATCACAGTAGTGCTCTAGCAGTCATATCATGCTCAGATGGGCACTGACCCATGGGGCCAATGAAAAGCAAAGACTCAGCAGCATGCAGAAGGGCCGATGAGAACCATAGCAGGAGGTGACCAGGCAAAAAGATGTTATCGGACTATACCTCACTTACAATGATCTACTGCCAATGGCTTCACTAAACCAGATTCTCGGCCAGCTGGTAAAAGTAGAAATAATAGAGAATGTAAGTGTAGATAGTGACCCTGGGGCATGCTGTTGACCAACAAAAACAAAACAACAGATTGCAATCCTAATCAAACATGTCTGCCAAATTAAAAGCAAATATGGCAATTTCATTTTTATGCTTTAAAAAAACTGAAAACGTTCTCTAATACCTTTACTAACTTCACAGTAAATGTCAACAATGCTTTTAACAAATTCAGTTTTATATAACATCCTGTTTACATGTACAGAGTACTACGCATGACAACCTAAGTATATAATTATGAGTTTCCCAAAATGACTCTGAAATCACAGTGGCTACTTTGTGTAACATTTCCAAACTCCATTTGTTGTTTTGGCTAAACTTTCTAGCGTTGAGTGAGAGTGGCGTGCTTATCTGAATGATGCTTTTGGGTTTATCCTGTTTTAGAAAAATGTATGCTATGCGAGTGCACACCTAATGGATTCACAATAACTGAGAAAACAGCCAGATAGGCGTCATGACTTTGAACCAATGCAGTGACCCATAGTTAAATAAATTGGTGGCAACCTTCATGAGCCATCTTTCTTACCAAAGCACATTGTGTATTCTGCGGCTGGTGTGAGTGTGTGAGGCTGATGGCTGAAAGTGCACATCTATAGCAAGTCTCTCTGTTCAGTAATTACATTTCATTGGGCCTAGCTGTGGATTTCAAATTCCACCTTTGAACCTATACTCCATAAATAATGATCATGATAGCGGTGTCAGCTGACAAGTACTCCCACCCAGATGTTTCAGATCCTGTGTGCTCGACTTCATATCTTCACCTTAAATCCCTTCATCTGTTTTTTTTATCACATCCACCTTATCAAACCTTTTGATGCCCGAACTGTTAAACTCTTCCTTTAACTATAACACTCCCATAATCTGCATAGCCATCATATTGGTACTGCATTGTAATAGTCATTCTGTGCTTCAAACTGTTTATTTTATATAAACTGATTACAACCTAGGGCTTATTATTTATTATTGTAAAAAATATGTGAAATGATGAGGAAATATAATAAATAATTCTGCATCTTTATCAATAAGCAAACTTCTGGGCAATTAGGTCTGTTTTCCCAGCACTGTGGAAAGACAATGATTGTTTTGCATGTTTGACTATTTTGGTATGGAAATATGAGGTTAGAAATAAATTAAATACGGCTCCTTTGAGAGAGCACAGTTTAACAGTATCCAGTTACTTCTCTGGAGTATGTAAATTTGCTTCAAAGTTGCTCATACAGTGAGACATTGGATGGTAGTTTGGTGAGGCCATGAGGGAGATGGTCTGGCTGTAAAAACTCCAGCACAGAGCCCCAGCAGACAGGATAACTAACAAGCTTTCCAACATTGGAACATTGCATACAATCATCTTTAATAAAAGTAACTGAGTGAATTTGCTTCAAAATTTAATTTGCTGCAAAACTGAAATGATGTTTTTTATCTTTAGGAAATGTTTATACGTGTGTAGGAATAAAAATTACTCAACTATCCTGAAAAACAGGATTTTTTAGTATTGTTTGAATAAACATTTTATGTGATTTAAAATTGGGGTTAAATTTATTGATCTTCATGCTTGTTACGAAAGTAAACAAAAGTCTAAAATGTCCCTGATTTAGAACAGGCACTCCATTTTAATGCATGTTTTGTGGTTAATTGTGTGTTGTATTGACTATAATTGAAATAAAGAAAAATAGTGCTGCTGCGAAAAAGAAATGTAAAAATGTCACTCCTGCTTAAAGTAAAAATTAATTTGAAAAGTGTTTGGAGAGAAAAAACTGTGAAATAGCAGATGCGCTGAATATATATTTATAGTTTCACATAATACGTACACTACATAATACATGCTATATTTATAAAACATGCTTTGTTTTAGTACCATTCACTATAACAAAAGGTGTATCATATAAATGTATCATATAGGTTTACACAGATTTAGCATCTGATGCATTCACAAACTAGACTAGAAAACACAAAGACGGCTACCCGAGTTAAATCCTCCTTTTCTTATTTATATATTTACCAGATGCAACTTAAGAATGGGTCACATCATATATCACTCCAAATGAGTTGCCTCTTGGGAGAGAGTTGTTACAGATAAAAGACATCGCATCCAATGAAATAACTTGATGCAGTAAGTTTTGTGCCCAATTTCCTAAAAAAATAACTTGGTAGTCATTAATTTCATGGTTTCACAACATGGACAACGAGTAACTCTGCTCATTATTTAATACAGTGTACATAACAAATTCTCTGCGGTAGTCTGTAAAAACTCTCTTTGCAACTGAACATTCCAGATGGCACAGTGCTGTTGTTAACATCTATGGCAGTTACATTTTTTACTTATGGCAATAACAATACTAATTAGTAGGGATGCTCCAATCAGGATTTTTGCCACCAATACCAAGTACCGATTTTTTTTGTCATGGTAATCGGCCGATACCAATGCCGATTCTGATGCTTCAAGTTTATATAACTGATATATAAGCTCTCTGGATCACCATTAACTTTTTTTCAGATAAAGTAATACTATAAATGTTGCTTTTGTTATATATTTGTTATTTTTTTACAGTAATATATCTAATGTAACTATTGTTTTAACAGAGTACTAAATAATCACAAAGAAGTATTTATTATATAGTGAACATTTTAATACGCCTTTACAATGGGGTTTATGCATAACACTATGCACATCATGATACTTAATATGAGACAAAAACATCTACTAATTAGTTTACAATCATATGTTTTTATGATTAATACATTGATTTTAGGTATTAACTGAACTGAACACTGACCATTCCACACACAGTAAAGGTGAGTATATACTAACTCGGGTGGTCTCACATGGTGACATTATTATTGTTGATTTCTCCACCGGTAGCATCTCATTAGGATGTATAACACTTCAATAGAATAAAATCAAGTCTCATCAAAATAGTTTTTATGTCTGCATCAGCAGCATCCACCTCCCATCCTTTCACTGCATTCCTCTGTCTGGAATCCTCTTTAATCCTACTGCCCCAGTCTTTCTATCGCTCACCACAGTCTGCAACCAGCCACTAAAGTTCGCTCCAGGATACTAAGTGCACACAGCCCAAAGAAATGCGAAACCCACTCCCACCATCTCCGTCGCCCACCCCGCCCGTTCTGAGTCTTAGTCTGGCCACCACCACCGACGATAGCTTGCTTTGACAGCTTTGCATAATTCATGCTCTGCACTGCTCTCCCTGAGCCCAGCACCCAGCCACTCGCTCGCTGTGAGACAACGTGGAAAAAAATACAGACGGGAAACAAGGGCAAAATTCCATTAGCCAATGTCTGTTCCCACACTACACTGCTGCACCCTGGGATAGTGCCACTATTGTCTGGTGGTCGACGCTTTCACCACCGACACATCATGGTGGAGATGCAGCGTGGCAGACACAGATGTGCACAAGCCTAGAGGAAGACACATCCACTTGTGTTCCTCTTCTTCAGTATTCATGACTTCAAGGCTGTGTATTTCTTGGACTTAAACCGTTCTGAGTAAGAGGTTTGCTGTGAGCTTTAATTTCGAGCATTTGCTGTTTTGTCAGATGTACATCCCAAAATGTTTACTAACGTGCCATTTACCAATTGAGGACTAAATTGGTATAGTGAAGTTAAACCACTTCTACGACAGTAATGTAAAGCACAAAAAAGTCTCAATTCCTTATGCACGGTGATGTCCTTAATGGCAAACAGTTTGAAGATCTTTAATTTCCTCAAAATAACACTGTTTAAATTGCTATATCATAGTCACAATTTAGAGGTCAAATGGTTTATCAAATGTTTTAGCACTGACCTTGAACTGATCAAATAAAACTTGTACAATTCTTCAGCATTTGAAGAGGTGTGAATGAGGTTATATAGGTTATGATATCACACTATCAGAATACAGAGATCACAGCTCCTATTTAAAAAACATTTCACTGAAATGATCCACATGGCTTTGTTCACACAAACTATGAAGACCCTTAACTCCTCAGTACTCAGTACAGTATATATATGTGTATGTGTATATATATATATATATATATATATATATATACTGTACCGTACTGTCTTTCACATTTTAGATATAAGCACACACAACACCACAGGTTGACACCATGCGTCAAGTGCTGCATGGAATCATTCAAACTTATATTTAGAACAACAGCATGATTGTAAGTGCATTATTGCTGAGATATCCGGTTTCCACTCCCCAACCACAAGTGAGAGAAACCCTGCTTACAATAGAGAACGATTCTGAAGCAAGAGAAAATACAAACGATCTGGCTTCTAAAATCCCGCTCCTTGCTACAGGCAAAATCACACAATCCATTCCCTGTTCCACTTTCATTTGCAAGAGACAACTCTAACACTTTCAATAACCAGTACTAAGCAAACTCCTCACCCTGCCCCATCAACTCTGCACCAGTCACATTCTATGGTTTGGAACACCACAAAAACACAGACAAGCAGAGTGATCTCCTGTATTACAGCTTGACCAATCAAATTCATGTTTCTGCGTGTTGGCACAGACTACGAAACTGTTGGCTAGTTTAACGTGCCTGATCAATGACAGGATGTTAACATTTTGATAATATAATGCTAATATAATGGCCAACAGTGTCCCCCTTAAACTACAAGTGACAGTTTAATAAACAGCTATACTTACAGCAATATCTTGTGAATCTGACTGTACAGACTATACA